>JAJIZL010022524.1:724326-742997 GCA_023969395.1 Amblyomma maculatum | reverse complement strand
TTGCGTTAAGTCGGCGGCTGTCCAGCGGCCTTGTCACCGACAGTCGCAGCAGAAGAGTACAAAAGGGTGGCAGATCCGACATACGCCTGCAGTGGGCACGGGATAGAGGCGACAATGCGTTCGTCGCTTACAAAACCGTTGCTGTTCTACATGCAGTTCGTCCCTTTATTGGGCGCCTATCTCCCGTCCGAAGCAACAGCAATTTCATCGTAAACGCCGCCATCGGCACTGACGTTCGACCATGATGGAGCATGCTTTCTTCCCCACCTAGAGTACGGCTTGCATTAAGTCGGCGCCTGTCCAGCGGCCTTGTCACCGAGAATCTCATCAGAAGTGTACAAAAGGGAGGCCGACCCGACTTACGCCTGCAGTGGGCACGGGATAGAGGCGCCAATGCGTTCGTCGCTTACTAATCCGTTTCTGTTCTACACGCAGTTCGTCACTTTATTGGGCGCATATCTCCCGACCGTAGCATCAGCAATTTCACCGGTAACGCCGCCATCGGCACCGACGTTCGACCATGATGAAGCATGCTCTCTTCTGCGTAAAGTCGGCGGCTGCCCAGCGGCCTTGTCACCGAGAATCTCTTCAGAAGAGTACAAAAGGGAGGCAGATCCGACTTACGCCTGCAGTGGGCACGGGGTAGAGGCGACAATGCGTTCATCGCTTACAAAACCGTTTCTGTTCTACATGCAGTTCGTCCCTTTATTGGGCGCCTATCTCCCGTCCGAAGCATCAGCAATTTTATCGGTAAAGCCGCCATCGGCAGCGACGTTCGACCATGATGGGGCATGCTCTCTTCCCCACCTAGAGTACTGCTTGCGTTAAGTCGGCGGCTGTCCAGCGGCCTTGTCATCGACAGCCTCATCAGAAGAGTACAAAAGGGAGGCCGATCCGACTTACGCCTGCAGTGGGCACATGATAGAGGCGACAATGTGTTCGTCGCTTACAAAACCGTTGCTGTTCTACATGCAGTTCGTCCCTTTATTGGGCGCTTATCTCCCGTCCGAAGCAACAGCAATTTCACCGGTAACGCCGCCATCGGCACCGTCGTTCGACCATAATGGAGCATACTCTCTTCCCCACCTAGAGTACGGCTTGCGTTAAGTCGGCGGCGGTCCAGCGGCCTTGTCACCGACAGTCTCATCAGAAGAGTACAAAAGGGTGGCAGATCCGACTTCCGCCTGCAGTTGGCACGGGATAGAGGCGACAATGCGTTCGTCGCTTACAAAACCGTTGCTGTTCTACATGCAGTTCGTCACTTTGCTGGGCGTATATCTCCCGTCCGAAGCATCAGCAATTTCACCGGTAACGCCGTCATCGGCACCGACGTTCGACCATGATGGAACATGCTCTCTTCCCCACCTAGGGTGCGGCTTGCGTTAAGTCGGCGGCTGTCCAGTGGCCTTGTCACCGACGGTCTCATCAGAAGAGTACAAAAGGGAGGCCGATCCGACTTACGCCTGTAGTGGGCACGGGATAGAGGCGACAATGCGTTCGTCACTCACCAACCCGTTTCTGTTGTGCATGCAGGTTGGTAGCAGATTGTTCGATCGCTTACGTCTTAGTAAGCGATCGAACAATCTCTGTTTGCTGCTTATCCCGTGCCCAAGTGTGTTATTCTAATGTTTTTGTGATTGTGTACTAGCGGCAAGGGAATTACTGGTTTTGTGGCGATGTCGAAATGAATGTCGGGCCTCTCAGTGATTCTAGTGCACAGTATACACAATTAGTTGCGGTAATCGGCGACCTTTCGTCTAACATTGACTCGAGACATGCCGAAGTTAGGGGTGCACTATATGTACTTCAATAAAAACAAGACGGACTCCCTGAAACCTTATCTGCTTTAACTACCACGCTACCTAAATTAGAATGCTTCGTTGATACGTTTTAGAACTCGCCGTCTGTGGCCGAAATCAAGGAAGCATTCAAGAATGAGGACAGTGTCCCATGCCTCCCGCCTTGATGACCTTGAGGATCGATCAAGGAGGGATAACCTGCTTTTTATGGTATCACTGATAGTCCCACAGAGATTAGGGCTGAGTCTTATAACCGAGCTCGGGACATACTGCCAATGCATCTCGATATTTCTATTCCAGACACGGCTGTATCTTGAACGCACCGATTGCGGTCGTATTCCGCGAATAAGACCCGCCCCATGATTGTTATGTTCTCAGCATTTAAGACTAAAGAAAGTGTCCTTTCCTTTAGGACAAAGCTAAAGGGCTCTGGTGTATCTGTAGGTAAGGATATCTGCGAAAATACCAGGCAGTTGGTTAAGAAACTTTTAAACTTTGGAAACGCCAGCAAACAGACGTTTTCACTTCGTTATATAACGAACTGATCCTTAACAAAATAACACGTTTACCGCGCAGCCGCCGACAGCATCTGTGAAATGTATCCCCCTTCACATGTGCCAGCCGTCGTACCTGAGTCTGCTGCCACCCAGGTGAATGATTCTTCATAGCATCTGCCGTACACCAAAAAGTCAAAAGCTAATCAATATTATTCACTAATGCAGGAAGTGTACTCATCAAACGCATAGCTTTATGATCAGCCATTGGTTCCTGTTCTGCTGACATTGTTATCATTATGGAAACGTGGCTATCAGCAAAAATAAGTAGCAGTGAAATACTAAATTGCGAAAACACTGATTGTTTACACCGATATGACCGCGACATTCAATCAGCAGGGGCAGTTTTTATCGGTGTCATACATGCTCTTGTTTCGAAAATTATTCCGATTACATCATCACTAGAACTTGTGCGTGTGCAGGTTGTTATTGCCAACCGCGAGTTTATTTTCTTGCCTGTTATAGACCACCGGCTGCCCCTTTTTCGTTTTGGCATGAACTTCACGAAGTGATTATTAACCTTATTGTTAGAAACTCAAGTCACCCTTGTTCATACTAGGGGAGTTGTATTTTCCTAATTTTGTATGGTGGAAGGATGACGTAGTTGTGAAACAGAGTTGTCCTCAATTTTTAGATTTTTTGAACCTTTGCCACGATGTTAACCTTATTCAACTCGTGCACCACCCCACGGGCACTACACTGACGTCTGCCAATATCCTGGATCTCATTCTTACCACTGCCCCTAACTTGGTTTCAACCCTAACATTCCTGCAATGTATAAACTACCATGTAATGATCCATTTTACTCTTAGTGCGCATGTTAGTACTAAAGAAAGCTCAAATATGATACTAGAATGTAACAGAGCTAATGCCTCATCGATAAACACCAAATTTGAGTCTTTCATTACAAACTACTTAATGAACTTTTCACAAAGAACAATTGATGAAGACTGGTCTCTGTATAAAAACAAACTTCTGTCGATAATTAAACCGCCTGCGCAACAAGTGCGGCACTCCTCGACAGGCATCTGCGATGCCACAACACAAACAGAACCACAGCGAACACGAGCTATTCAAAAGGGTTGCGCCGGCGCCTGATGCCAGGGCTCATGCTGACGTTAAACATCCTATATGCGAGCCGCCACATTGTTCTACACATTAAAAAAAAACGTAGGAGAGGCTCTCGGGAGAACCGGAGCGGCACACCGGTCTTTGCGCACGTTATCCCATCTGGAAAAGGCGCGCTCTCGCGGGGAGGACGGCTCTACGCCTAAGCCAGTCAAGATCTCGCAGTTCATTTGGCAGCTGATAAGCTGCCCATGCTCGCCGTTTGGGGACAGCGGTCTCTTGTTGCTCATCAGCTGAAAGCGTGCGAACGGCAACTAGTACTTCTCTGATTCGTATGGCTGGTAGGTCGCCTACATTAACATCTGACAGGTCTGCGGCAAAAGTCGACTTTTTCTCGACAGCCTTGCGGTAAAAAGGCAGAGGTCTGTCAGCCTCTGGACGGAGATAATGTAAGCGCACTTCGCTCAGTGCTCATCCTGTATAGGGTGAGCGAGCGACCAGGGTAAGACTCGCCAGCCAATAGTGTCTCCACCAGCCTTAACGTGTGTCTCGAGCCACTGTTGGAAATTACGGCAGGCCAAAGCCCCCCCTCCTCCTCGGAAGGTGTAAGATATGACGGGCGATAGCGCGTTCCTGCCATCCCAAACAAAAGTCCCTATGAGGGACGCGAGCCTGTTCGTAACACGGCGCGGGATTTTCGCGATAGGCGCCACATAAAGGGTGAAAGCGCACGTTCGTGTTTTGAAGACACTGACTTCAGCATTGGGCGTGAGGTTGAAACGCACTGCGTCAGAAAAGGCGTGCATTGCTCGCAAGAGAACTACATCCAAGGTACTGGGAGAAACCCCGCTTGGCTCAACAGCACGCCAAGTACACGCACTGCGTCCACAAACGGTACGGCGGCGGCTAAAGGGCCCCTGAACTGACCGAAGCGGAGTGCGTTACTTTTCTTCGTGTTGAGCTGCGCTCCAGATAAAGCTGCGTATTCCGAAAAGATGTTCTAAAGAACAATTCCGCTGTAATGTTCACGCACGAAGAGTGAAATGTCTTCCGCGTATGCAGATACAGAGACAGTCTTCTGTCCTACTGATGGGAAACCTCGAATACGCCTTTCCGCGGCGATCCTACGCAGCAGCGGGTCGAGTGAAAATATGTAGAGTACAGGGGAGAGCGGGCACCCCTGACGCACTCCCCGCGTATTCGGAAAGCTACCGGCAATTTGACCATGCAGTACTAGTTCATTGCGAAGGTATGTGTTAAGACAACATAGGAGCTGTACGAATTCTTCTAGAAAACCAAATGAGCGCAGCACGGCGAACAAGTGACCATGTTCTGCGCAGTAGAATGCCTTCTCCTGGCCAAGTAAACGGAAGCTCCAATGATCCGTTTGGCACAGGCGTATTCGAAAACGTCTCTCGTCAGTGTCAGAAAAGCGAACACCGATCGTCCAGGAACCGCGTAGGACTAGTATGGGCTAACCAAATCTTGCAGGTAGATTCGCACCCTACGGAGGAGCAATGTGGCTACTAGTTTATAGTCAATGTTAAAGGCCCACTGTTCACCCTCCGGTCGAAAATATTTTCATCCCCAGTGACTGTGAGACTTCGCCCCTAGAACGCAAGGCCGCAAAATGTTTTTGAAAAGAGTAACTAATAACGCAGTTGCAGCCACCGAAACCACCCGATTCTGTCATGCTTCTCTCCTTCCGTTCCCTCGCAAAGGTTTTTCACTCTTCTGCCCGAGGTCTTCTAGCCTCCGCAAGACAAATTCCCCTTCCTCCTCCGCGTTTTGCGGGAGGTGGGACGTGGCACTCCGCGAGCGCGAAAAAAAACAACCGAGGGAGTGCGCACCGCTGGATTCAGTCTGGCTGTGGCGAGGGAAAAGCGCGCAGCGAGCGGTAGACACCAACCCTTCTCCCGTCAGCAGCGAGAAGGACCAATGGACGTCGGTCGCGGTACGTACGTCATTACTGTGACCCCCCGAGCCAGAGAAGGAAACGGGGAAGCTGGCTTCCCACAGGAGAGCAAGAGGGAGCTTTGAATTGTATTTTCGATGCGTTGCGGCGCGCGTGTCACTGTAGTATCTTGCACAGACTATCTCCGGTACCTGATCGAAACACTGGGCTCCTTTGCTTAAAAGGGCCTTCCCTGGACAGGGGCCCTTTAAGGAAGGTAATCGGTCGCCACAATGAGGGACTCGACGGTTTCGTTACCCTCCTTCGGAATTAGAAGAATACGGCCGACACTGAAAGAGGGCGACTTGGCTCCGCTCTCGAGGAAACAGTTTACGAGCCTAAGTAAAGAAGGACCGAGAATGCAAAGAAAGTGCAATAAAAACCTGCTAGTAGCCAGTCAAGACCGGAAGCTGTCGACTAAGTAATGGCGTCTAATGTAAAACGCACCTCATCCAAAGTTGCCGGCTCACAAAATGCCGAACATGCGTATTCTGGAAGTTGAGGAAGAGGGCCACAGAAGGAGCCTACAGCTTCTTGAAAATTCCCCTCCTGATCAATTCCTGCTGTTGTGAGATGGGAAGGGGTATTGACACCCGAACGTGCCGTGTGGGTGCGGTTCGGTAAAATGATAGGGGTGACCCTGCATGCGGGGTGTTGTGGTGTAGGGCCTTCTCAGTGAATGTTCGCAGCCGTGTCGACAGATAGTACGATGCCATCGTTTTTGTTAGCGGCATGTCGCATTCAACGGCTCTGAATGCCCATTTGATGTGCAGAGCCCTTGCGAGAATATCCAGATCAGGCAGCCCCAGGCCACCTTTGAATTTGGGCAGGCAGACAATGGCTCGCTTTACCTTATCGGGGGCTCCCTGCCACAAAAAGCGGTATGTATGTTTCTGGAGCAGTGTTTTCTTGTCTGGGGGGATGTCAAGATGCTAGCCACAAAGCTGAAGGCAGAAATCAGAATTGTCTTGATGATGGGGGCCTGCGCAGTCAGGGGACATTTTAGAGCACCAAGATTGTGGAGTTTGATGCTTAGTTGCTCTTCAGCCCTATTCCAATTTCTAGGCGCTGGCCCATCCGAATTGAAGAAATATCCGAGTAACAGAGATTGATTGGATAGTGGTAGGGGAGGGGGTCGTGTTCAAGGCCATAATAGTGGACTTCTTGTGATTGAGGCGAGCCCCACTCATTTGGGTGTACTCCGTAGGTAATTCAAGTAGTCTCTCCAATGATGTTGTGTGTGGCACCACCACAGAAACGTCATCCGCGTAGGCGAACACTGGAGTGCAGGGAGGGCCCGTGGCAATGGTGTTTTGCGGATGCCGCCATCTCTAACAATCTTTTGCAGGAGGGGATCAATCGCTATGACACAGAGCAATGGGGAGAGGGGGCAACCTTGTCGGACACCACTTTCCACGGGGAATGGCATTGAAATGCGCCCCTGTACAATGACTGCTGCTTATGGTGCGGCATAAAGCGCCTTGCACATATTTATGTCATGTACGGGAATGCGCGTGAGCTCAAGTGTCCTAAACAAGTACTCGTGACTCAGGCGGTCGAATGCCTTCTCTTGGTCAAGGGAGCAAAGAAAGCCATTGAGGCTGCGCGATTCCATCCATGTCAAAAAGGCTCTCAGAGCTATGCCATGGAGTTCTACTGAACGGCCTGGGACACAGCAAGTCTGTTGAGGGCCTACTATTGACGATAGAGCAGGCGTCAGGCGTAAGGAGAGACATTTGGCAATTGCCTTGTAGTCCGTATTTAGAAGGGTTATTCTCCTCCAAGCTTTAAGGTCGCTGCTCCTGGAAGTGTTTTTGCACAGGAGTGTGATGAGGACTTGCATTGTCAGATGGGGAGGGGGATTGACACCCGAAGGTGCCGTGCCCCAGAGTCACACATAACTCATCAGCCCATCATCATCCATTCAACACCTCCGGCAAGGTCCCCCCCCCCCAGGGCCAAGTGGGGTCTGGGAGAGTTTTTTAGTTCGAGGTGAGGGTCCTACCCGGACAAGGGGGCCGCCGCGTGATGCCTCACAGGAGTGAGTGTCATCAGACGCAAAGATGGCCTGCAGCGCCATCGTGTCATCGAGCCAACGAGGCGAACCTTCATGACAACACGAGTGTCACTAAGGACAACCAATCCCTGTGATAAAATCATAGTGACGCAGAGAGTGTTCCACCCTTAACCGAGAAAATCACAGACGGCCCGCACCAAACCTTCGGGAACCTCTGCTCGCCAAGGATGCGACGTTCCCGCTGCAGGCAGAACCAGACCTCTTTCCGTACTTTTGCAATTACTTCATGGAGGCCCGGAACTCTGCTGTTGTATGCGGCCGCGCAGCGTGCCAACCATGCTTGGTACGCGCACTCCATGAGCAGGAGGACGAACTGGTTAACGGCCACGCCTGGCAACGGTTTCAGGTATTGCACGGTCTGGTACGGTATACCCGGAAGCTGGAAGAGGTTAGCTACACGACGGAGAAGCGCTTCAGGAAGGAGACACTGCGAGAATATGTGCACAGTGTCTTCTCTACCACCACAAGTCGGACAAGTTGGTCGCAAGCTGGTCCGTGTAAACGCCGGGGCCTTAATGGGGAGGACTCCCCTGGCGAAGCGGTACATAAAGGACGCTCTGCTTGCTTCCAAAAAATCCGCTGTCATATACCGCCAGCTGGGCTTAACATTAGCAAGGTCGTAAAGACGGAGGTGAGGGGGGGAGACTGGGAGTCAGAAGCCTAACTAGTTCCTTTAGGGGAACCGAAACCACATCAATGTCCCCCTCCTCCTTACGCAGACGCTCAAGGCAGGTAGCTGCCTGAGCATAAAAAGGGGAAGGAGAGCCCGATCGTGGCACGCAATGAGAATATGTGCTCTGGGCGAAAAGGCGGAGTCGAGTACTCGGAATAAACGAAGTCAGGCTTCGAGTCAGAGGCATGTCCGAGTTCAATGCCACTTGGGTCCTCCTGACATGCAAGGCTGAGGCTACGATGCCCAGGTCGGAGATGCCGAGGCCTCCCCTCTCCCTGGGCAGCTTCACCACAAGTCTTTTGACCTTGTCCGGAGCTCCACTCCACAAGAAACGGAAAAGGATCCGCTGCAGGTGAAGCTTCGTCCGCGCCGAGAAAGGTGTTACGCCAGCGACATAGGTCAGCACCGAGAACAGGAGGGACCGCGTGATAGTGGCTCGAGCCGTAAGCGGACACAAAAGCTTCGCATACTCTCTTGCCCTCGATTCAATTTTCTCTTGAGCAGATGACCAATTCCTATCTGAAAGGCCTTGTGAATTAAAGTAAAAACCAAGGAGGCGGACTTCAGCCTTCACGGGAAGACCATGAGCGGGCTGAGGACTGGATGGTGCACACCCAAAATAGAGGGTGGCACTCTTCGACCTATTAACCTTAGCTCCACTCGCCTTACAGTACACCTCCATGACATCCAGAACGGAGGAGACAGAAGCCTCATCAGGGACGACAATGGTTAGGTCATCTGCATAGGCAAAGATGGGAGCTGGTGGAGAACCTGGCGGGAGCGGAAAGCGATCTATGCGGCTGTCACGAAAGAGCCTTTGTAAAAGGGGTTCAAATGCGAGCACGTAGAGGGCAGGAGATAGGGGGCATCCCTGCCTGACTCCACGGCCCACGTCAAAAACTTCGGAGGTGCGTCCTAGCACAGTAACGGCTGAAACTGGCCTGGTATATAGAGCTCTGACCATGCGCTGGAAATCAGAGGCTATACCAGCTTCCTCCAGTACTTGGAATATGTAGGAATGACTAACAACATTAAAAGCCTTCTCCTGATCAAACGAACAAAAAATACTCCGAAGATTTCTATGTTGAACCCAGAGGAAAAGGTCCCTAAGGGCAAAACCGTGAAGCTGAGTGGAACGACCAGGAACACTACAAGCCTGGTATGGACCTTTGATGTCTGGAAGAAAGGAAGTTAACCGAGAGGACAGGCACTTGGCTTTGAGCTTGTAGTCGACGTTCAGAAGCGTGATGGGACGCCAGGCTCGAAGGTGAGTGTGTCTCGACTCATCCTTACAAAGGAGAGTGATCCGCCCTTCCCTCTGAGTACCTGAGAGCGTCCCCTCACCCAGGAGCCTGTTTACAAGAGCGATGAAAGGCTTCCCGAGCTGCTTCCAGAACTTGGCATAAAACTCAACAGTCAGGCCGTCCGAACCTGGGCTACGATTTCTGTGGAACGACTTGAGCGCCGCCTCTAGTTCTGTCTCATCCAAGGGAGCTTCTGATAGGTGAACTGGGTTGGAGGGGGATTCGAGTGGAAAAGTAGCTGTGGTTGGAGCTGGAGCCTGATATAGGACGGAATAAAACTGCCGTGCTGCTTTAAGAACAGCATCCGGCGTGTTGGAGATGGACCCCGTAACCGGGTCTACCAATTCAGTGAGGGAAGTCTCTGTGCGCGCTAAGCGGCGTCAGAGGAGGTGTCTGCTGCACCAATGTTCCCACTCCCACCGCACAGCTCGCGCCATAGATCTAAGACCATCCCAGCGTTGCTGGAGCAATTTTCGGAGCCGGATGCGCTGCGAGGCGAGGGCTTCGGTGACCCCTTGGCCAGCAGAAAGAGGCTTCGAAAGCAGGAGGATGACATCAGAGACAATGGTGATCTCCTTTCGTTCCTCACGTGCCCGCCTCATTCCCGCTGCCTTGAAACAGTCACGCACATCTGCCTTAATGCCATCCCATCCAGCACAGTCTAAGCCTAAGTTTGACTGCAGAGAGTTTATAAGAATACCAGAGACCTCCTTAACAACCTCCTGGTCCTCTAAAAGCCGCGAGTTGAGGCGCCAGATCCCCTTCCCGTGAGGGACCAGGATCCCATCACTGAAGCGAAGGATGACACACTTGTGATCGCTTAATGCGGAGGGGACCGACCACATGGAGTGCATGCCGGGGGCCAGTGTTGGAGAGACGTAGAAGCGGTCTAGCCTACTCTGAAGGCGCCTCCCAGTCCAAGTCATCCCTGATTGTCCTGAGCGGAGCACCTTCAAGGCATCAACCAAATCTAGCTCCTCGACCAGCTCCCTAAGTGCACGCGCCCCCTGCCTATCCCGCTCCTTGGGCGGAGTGCCTCGAAAAGAGAGGCGATCCGCCCTGTCAAGGACACAGTTGAAATCACCCACTAGAACTATCCTGGATGGACCTATTAGCTGGGACTCAAGGTGCCTGTAGAAGGCACCCTGATCACAACCCCTGTTCGGAGCATAAATGTTAACTATATGGATGAGGACTTGCCGTTGTCAGATAGGAAGGGGACTTGGCACCCGAGGGTGCCGCGTCCCAGGATCGCACATAATCCATCAGCCCATCATCATTCATCCGACGCCCCCGGCAAGGCCCCCTCCCCCTCCAAGAATGGGGGGGAGAGTTTTTTGTTTTGGGGCGAAGGTCCTACCCGGACAAGGGCCGCAACGCGCCAGGAAGGCGGTTACGGTCACGGGGCATCTGCCCCCTCCTCTGACGAGGAGCTCAGTTCCACACAGTCGCATTGGCCTGGAAAGGCCCCACCACATAACACACATGGCGCAACAATCACGCCTTCGGTCGCGTACAGCGGCGACGGAGATCGTTCATTGCGCCGCTTCGCCTGAGTGGCAGCTCCCGATGTAGCCGAGCTGCTTGCGGAAGGGGTTCGGTGTCGAATGCGCGGCAGCGGTCTGCCTCGTTTCCTCCGGGTGACGGGAGTAAACTCGTCGTCATCGGACTGGACGAGGCTGCCGCGTGTCTGGCTCTCCAGTTGATCGGCTGCCTGCTGCGTAACGGCCACGTGCTCCAAACTCTCGGCCAATGGTGGCGCTTGCTGGTCGATGGAATCAGCAGGGCCGCTGTGAGCGTGGTCGCTCCGAGGAGCGAGGCGGTTCTGCACGGCCTGCGAGGACAGTTCGGACGCGGTAAGAGAAACGTCACTCACCGCGACTGGGGTGTCAGTTGTCTCCTCGTAGTCCTCGGTGCCTTCCGGCGGTTGTTCAGAACCCGATAGCTCCATTGACGAAGAGAGGCTAATAGGTGAACTAGTGGCAATTGAATCAATACTAGTGTGTCCAAGTGGCGAACGTCATATTCCAAAGCACGCGTTTACAATAAGGTAGGGTTGTTATTTAATGCACTCGTTTAAACTATTTCGGTCCCATCAAAACAATCTTTTCGACTTGTGCACGTTGCTTCCTGGGACGCACACTAATATTTGTTCCGCGCCATCTCAATCGCCGTGGCATTGGTGAAGTGAGAGTATGTCAAACATTGAAATTTGCAACAAAAGCGGTATAATACATACCACAAATGAACATAAGCGGTCAATGAAAAAAAAAGTATAATTAGAATATCACAATAAAATGCGAATGCACAAAACACATCACTATAGCAATGAAAAAGAACAGCAACAAAAGAATGCTAAGGTTGCCTCACTAAAAAGCGCGTATAACGATTTTTTAAAAAGAGTGTAATGGGGTATTAAGGCGAAAGCCTTTAATGTCTCATACTGTTGTCCGCAAAAGTGTCCGCGTTTCGGGGGCCTGAATTATATGCGCATATGCCAATTGCCATTGAAACGATACTTAATCAGTAGCACTCGGATGACATCGCAGCGTGATTTAGAGCATTTGCAAGAAAATTCCATAATAATCCATGACTAATAATAAAATACATAAGGATGCCTATAGGAACCCATGCATTTCGAGGTCATCGTAACTATCACAACCATCACAGCCTAGTTAAAGGGTGTTAACAGTAACCAGATATTCACTAGTCCTCAGAAAGTGCAAGTCATGGTTAACTATCACTAACCAATGCAATTGTTAGACGTTTGGAGACGTCCATGGCCATCACATGGTGACGTCATCTACCGTGGCGACATGACCAGATGAGACGTGATTATGACGTCACATCGTAGCATGTTTTATACCCGGATGTGATAATGACGTCACATCCGGCCATGATGTCATGCCTTTGCCTGCTTCTGATCTCGGAGATCTCGGCTCACGTCCCTTATCTGGTGGAAAAATAAAGTAAATGACATCACTTACGCATATACGAAGCTGACCCCGCCGGGCATTCCATCCCGGCGTGCGTGCTGCGCCTTTCATTTGGCGCTTCCTTGAACACCGCACCATAGAGTATATACAGAAATAGTCGCTGTACAGTAGGCATCAGGTGCGTGTAAAGCAAGAAAGGGCTCAGTATCTGTCACAACTAGTCAATCACAAATGGTCTCGCAGTCAATGCCTAAGCAGCGCCGCGGGAAAGGCGTGCGCCTTGAAGCACTTTAGTGAGTCAAAGTGCCCTTGAATTTTGTTCGCGATATCTGTGGGAAGAGGGTCCAGTCTTTCGGCGTGTTTGACTTGAATGAATAAATGAAACGTGTTAGTTCGACAGTGATGAAGAGCAACTTTATGCTTATGATCGGCACGTGATGAGCGACCGCTGTGCGGAATGATGAACGTATTATGTGAAAATGCGTGAATATATATTTTATGAAAAGCAATTTTATTTTAATTATTTACTTAGAACATACTAGTAGCCTCAGCAAGGGTGTTGCAGTATTGAGCGAATGAAGAGCGAATCACAAGGGATGCAAGGGATACATGAATCAACAAGGATAGAAGCAGCTGCAATAGACCTATCACAAGGAAGCAACGCAGAAGAAATTCAGAGTAAAAAATGAGAAAACGAAAAGAGCGCTAAGTTTTCAGCCAGGGATAGAGAACCGCGAAGCAAAAGCATTCAAAGGTGCGCTGTTGACAATGTTATCTAGCGGTGAATTCCAATCTCGAATTGCTTGCGGAAAAAAGAACTTAAAAATAACGAAGAACTTAAGCGCCTAAATAAGTGAAAGGCGAAAGTGGCGAAAGCCTGAGTGCCGCATTCTGCTACGCAACTTGCACTTATTGGTAATTAATCAAACAGATAATTGTTTATTTACGTAATCAATTACCTAATATTCATCGAATAGCAATTACTTATGTATAGCTGTTAAGTAGTATTTGATATAAGGCACACATTCGTGCATACTGCGGTGGTCTGTGATTGGTCGAAACTTCTACGACGTCATCCCGTCTAGGCCAATCAGAGCCGCCACAAAAGCGAGACACATTTTGTCCACGACAGCATGAACCATTAAAGGTTTTCGCATTAAGATTATCCTTGTGGGCTCGATATTCTGTTAGATGTTTAGAGTGTTGTGTCCTAGATTTTCGTGCTGTCGAAAAAGATAAGTACTGATTAGGGTAGATGTTTAGTGCTCCGAACAAAAGTGTACAAAGAAATGTTAGGCGGGTATTTTTTGCGCGAAATCTAATAGCCGGAAGTCCAGTTTGTCTTTGAAGTTCAGATGGGGAATCGAGGCAGCGAATCGTTCAACGGAACAATACTTGAGTTCGATGCAATGCTCGGTCACCTGCAGCCAAGGCTTTCGCACATTCGGTTCAGCTGCCTCGAACCCCCCACATTTGTCCGGTAAGCAGCATAATTTATGTTTACGTGCATTGAGGTAACGCCAAAACTTGTTCGGAGCTGTTCGTGTAAAGGTTTAAAACGAAAGTCATATATTTATGACTTGCGCTCCTTTAACCGTGGTTTAAAGAGCACGATAGTTCAAGAATCTTGTTTTTATAATGATGTATCGATAACTAAATTTCATATTTCCTTATCCTTGATATTTTTCGTTTATTGTGGATACTTTGGCGGGAGATATATGGATTATTTTTGCGAACTCTCTTTACTTTTGTAGGCACATAGAGCGAAAGGCAATGATCAACAGTGTATTTAAGGAACTTCCCCATGTTAACGAGGATCGAGCTGTCTGAGTAGAGAAGGGCCAATTGAGAATGCTTATAGGCCAAATGATCTAATACAGCGACGTCATCAGCGTTTGTTCAATCGTGTATATGTGCTGTTGATTGTTTTGCATGTCGCGGTGTGCCAGGTTTAATGGAGCATATCGCTGTTTTATGGTTGGCAATACTGTTGGCAACTTCGCAAAAGACATTCTCTTTTGGAATGGTGTCGTTTATGAATGTTATGCCCAGGATGCTGCTACCTCTTATCTTAACCCGGGTGTGCAAATGTACAATTTGGTTCAACCCATAGTTAAATGCTAATTTGAAGTATGTATTGGCGCAACCGCTCCCCTATCTAGACTTTCCCATGATATGCCGAGAAGATTGCAGTCACCTGTAAGAATAATTTTCTTGGATATATAGATATGATGTTGAATATACTGCGTTAGGGTGTTCAGAATATACTCGCCTGCATCAGTAGGCCGTTATAGCGTGCCTATAGGGAAGGTGGTTTTATCAACTGTTATCGTGCCCCGAAGCGCTTCAATACCATCGACATCAGGCAGCGGCATAGTGAAAAGGCCATTTCTACAAGTATTGTAACACCTGTAACACGTATAGATCTATCTTTTCGAATGTCAACATAACTCGGTGGCAAAATATGATCATTGCGAATGTGTGAAGACAATCAAGTTTCCATGATGGTGACAACATCAGGACATTGTTCAAGGCTGAATAATTCTAAATTAACAGATTTTTTTTTATATACTACGAGCATTTATATTTGTTACGATTAAGATTTTCTGTCTCAAATTGTAGCGCTCGTTTCTTTGTCTTGTGGACTTTCTTTTTATGGCTACTTTATTACTTTGTTTTCTGTTATCCCAAGCAAAAGTTTCATCGTTAGTCATTATCTTGTAGTGTAGTAGTATGAGCTTTTCTTTGTGATCACACCCTCATCGAGAAGACTTCGCTGATCGATGTCGAGGAACCTTTTCGTTTTCAGCACTCTTTCATTTGTTTTTGCTTTATCTCTGTAGTTTTGCAAGTTGAAGATTACAGGCCGGGTTTTGGCATACTTCTTTGCACCCAGACGATGAATTTGCCCCAAACTTGAGGTAGTCACACTCAGCTTTGTGTTTATTAGATTGCACACCCCTTCCTTTTTTACACACCATATACAATTAAGTTTGATTGCCCTATTTCGGTTCTCAAGCTCGTGTATAACGTGCCATATCGCACATAAAGCGTTCCACTGTTGCCAATCTTTCTGCCATTATGGATACTTTATTTTCATGTTTTGTGCATCAAGCTTTGCACTAATAATAGCCAATGACTCACTCACCCTTTTGCTTTCATTCCGAAGTGAATTTACGTCAGTAGTCACTTTCTGAATTTCTGCCAATACATGTAATATGTTAGGGCCAGGATTAAAGCTAAAGTAGTCATAAGTGACTAACAGCGCGCTTTTCTTAATTTTACTCATGGCCGTGTTTCAGTCGAAGCGTTTCGCGCACTCATATGAATACCTTCTAAGCACTTGACCCTCCTGATATGTGCTCCAGCCCACATGGGTCTCGAGGGCAATGAGGGAGCACATGAGCTAGCTCGAGGGCTCACATTGCGAGCAGCTTATAATCCCACCCCCAGTATGCCTACCTTTGTCAGGAAGGACACCATAATGACTTCACACGACCTGCTCTAACACTATCGTCTTTTTCGCCAACTTTATCCAGGTCCGCACCAAGAACTTACAAAGACAGAGGCACTCATATGACGCCAACTCCAGACGGACGCTTTCCTTAACCCCAAATAATTCAAAATATATATTTCCTGAACGGTATATGCCAAAGTGTATACACAGCAATATCCCAGCAGACCTCCTTCATATTGTCTGGACGTGTCCCCGACAACACCCACACAACATATCTGGGAGGATCGTCTACGCAGCCCTACCTTCGACAACCAACGACCGCTCATCGGTCTCTCTCTAGGGGCTGCCAGATTCCAAGGAGTCTTGGCCGACCCCTAGAGGTGGGCCTTCGGCCCCTGGACTGTTTTTATTAAATGTTTACCAACCATCCAACCACGTCGCTGGCAAGTAACAAGATACATTTCAAGCACACTAAAAGTTATTCAACACGGAAAAACCCGCGATGGGCACGGCAACATTACTAGTGATAGGTCACCACCATGATAGCATTGATCGAATGTTTGCTTACCTGAAGCAAAAGAACAAAAGGATTCATGAGCCTCATGCTCGTGGAGGTGTCGCCGTGCCCAATGATATAATCTGGTGCGCATCTCGCTTTAAAGGCGTACACCGCCGATATCGTTGCGTATGTAGGGGCGTCGCCTAGCAGTCCAAGCAACAGATGCGGTAGTAGTTTAGGTTGATGGGCACAGGAGGCAAGGTTCGATCCGCCAATCTTCATAACTCCAATGTTCCGTATCACTACAATAGCTGGAAAGGTGTATTGTTTATCGTGTACAATAAGACGTACTTTCGCCTTGACAGCAGACCGTCATCATTTTGTGTTTGTTTATGTTTAGTTTCATATGCCATTTCATGCGCCAGAGAGCAATGATATTTAAATCGGTTTGAAGGGTTATCAGAACCTCACGATAAAGAGTACAGTCGTCAGCGTATAAGTGCACGGGAGAAGTAACAGAAATCAGTATATCGTTAATTTATAGTAAAAAAAAGCGGCATTAAAACGGAGCCTTGGTGCACGTCTGATGCTACTCCCGCAAGAGAGGAATTCTAACCGTTAATAGGAACACACTGAAAGTGGTTACTGGGGAAATGTTCGAGGAGTTAAATAAGGCGAGAAAAAGATTCAGTGTTGAGAATTTAATCATTACTAGCTTACGGGGAACTTTATCAAAAGCTTATCAGGAATCCAAGAAGGTTCAGCCAGCCTGGGAATTTCGATCACGCATTTCATGCAGATATGTATGAAATGAAAACGGTGAGTGTCGCGTGAAAATGAAGGACGAAATTCGTGTAACAAGTGGTGGAAAAAAATTTCATTGGAATCAATATGTGTGATTACAGTATATGGGCCAATTATTTTTAAGGGATAATGACCATTGATATGAGCCAATATTTTAATGCGATGGTTTCATCATCATCTTCCGCCGGACTATACCCACTGCAGGGTGAAGGCCTCTCCCATTTTAACCCGGTCGTGTGCTTGCTGCATCCTCTTGACCCTTGTAAATTACCTAATCTCATTCAGCCACCTAATTTTCTACCGCACCCTGCTACGCTTAACTCCCCTTGAAATCCAATTGGTTACTCTTAGAGACCGTCAATTATACTATCTTCGAATCAATTCCTGTCCATGCCTTCTTAATTTTGACTGGAATGTCAGTAACGGATAATTTCTCTGATCCACCCTACAGGCTTCCTATTTCTTAATGTTACACCTACCATTTTCCGTTTCATGTCCATCTTCTTGATGAGATCTTCAATGTTGAGCCGCCTGAGAATCTCGCTTCTGTACCCACATCTAGAAATGACTGAAGTGGCTGTCAGCATTGGGCGGTCATAATTTCTAAAATAATTTAGCGCCTTTGTCTCAACTTTCACCGCTTATGCTCAAAATAATAAAACTCTAACTAACCATAACAACAGTAATGACTGTTCGTTTGCCATCTGGTGTGAGCAAACTCCCAACTGAAAGCCAGCTAGAACACGTTGATACCACTTGACTATCAATTGCAGCCAACTGACTTTCTTCTCGTAGGCATCTGAAACAGGTTATTGCCGGTTTTAGTGGTTGCTAAGATCAGCAGATGCCTACTGAAACTAGTTAGAACCAGCAGAGAATATTTTGTATGTTTTCTTGAATTGGGACGAGTACAATGTTGACTGGCGAAATAAGAGGCTGGCTTTGGGAGTAAGCGTACAATACGCCTAACAGCTTTTGGAGCATTGAAGTTTGCGTAAAGAAGTTCTGATTAAGCGGACAGATCGCAAGAGAAAGAGGAAGTTCTTTTGCGGACTGGCTGTCTATAAGTTAAGCCACCACCGCTCCGGTCTTGCTCACTACCAGTGCCCGCTACCAGGGCCTGAATCCCCGCTTAACACTTGGTGGGGGTGCTGAAAAAATGTGCGGGCCAACACCACCGGCCCCACTCCTTCGGCCCCTTCTATTCCATGTTCCAGGGTGCTTCGCCAGCGGAACCAGCCAGTACCGACAATCAGGATGTGGAGGACTGGCTTTCGTCGTATGAGTGTGTTAGCACCCACAATAAGAGGGATGACGTTTTGAAGCTTAACAACGTTATATTCTACCTAACTCGAGTAGCAAAGTTGTGGTGCGCCAATCACGAGGCTGACATTCCATCTTTCGCCTCATTTAAATCTCATATTACCACCGCTCAACCTCTCCGCGTCGTCCAATCTCGAGGCTGACATTCCAACTTTGGCATCATTCAAATCTCGCATTACCACCGCTCAACCTCTTCGCCTCGTCCAATCACGAGGCTGACATT
>JAJIZL010022524.1:688740-714170 GCA_023969395.1 Amblyomma maculatum | reverse complement strand
GTGTACGGATATGCGTGCTCTGACGAGGCTCGCCGTAGAGTGCTCGACAATGACGCGGCAGCGGAGGAGAAAAGTGAATTAGGCTTTACCATTTGATGCCGTCAGAAAGTTGAGAAGCTTAAAAACCTCGGATCCAGAGACAGTCGCCTGAAATTGGACGTAGAGGAACGCAGGAATCAACGAACCAAGGCGAAACGCGCATCGCAAACGCCGTAAAAACGAGAAGAACGCCTCGCGAAAAGACGACGTCAAGAAGCCGAACGCCACGTTAAATTAAGTGGTAGTATTTACCCCGACTTCCTTTCGCTTTTAAATGGGCCTAACCAAAGTAAGCCATTGCCAATTTCGCCTCTTCGTCATCGCACTTATGTAGTTTAAAGTTTCCCCAGAATTTTTGGGAGTACCATCAGTCAGCACGGTGGCGACCTGATTCGAGTATAGGGCTGCTTTGTAAGACCCGTAGATAGCTCAAATATATAAGAACTTCAAATGGTTCTAAAGATAATTTATTGGGCATATACATACATGCAACAAGGCACATTACTCACAGACCAAAGTACTATACAAAACACTATGGGGTAAATATACTTAATAAACTCAAAAACATGACTCCCCACTGAGAGGGGAAAACAATACAAGGAGCGGGGGGGGGGGTCTAATAAAGAACGACAGGCATCTCAAGTCCGCTCCCCCGTACAGCATAGAAGCGCGTGTGCCAGTGCCGCAGAAACCACGTCTCGCCGTCCGTTTCTAACTGTCCAGACAGATACTTCCAGATGACGAGCTACAGCCTCTGCAGGGCTAGCTACAATGCGTGGGCGGTAGTGCGGCGCGCCTCAGTGAGACACCGGCGACACCGGCAACACTGCAACACAAACCGAACCACAGTGAACACAAGATGTTCGAAAGGGTTGAGCCAGCGCCTGACGCGAGGTTCATGACGACGTTAAACATCCTATATGCGAGCTGCCACATTGTTCTTCCAACTACACATAAAAAAAAACACACGAGAGGATCTCGGGAGCACTCCAGTTGGCACACTGGTCATTGTATGTAATACAACTTCTGGCAAGGCTCTATCTCGTGGGAAGGACGCCCAAGCGCCTAAGCCAGTCACAATCTCGCACTTCATTTGGCAACCGACTAGCTGCCCACGTTCGTCGTTTGGGTACAGCGGTCTCTCGTTGCTCATCAGCTGAAAGCCTGCGAACCGCAACTAGTTCGCTGATGCATATGGCTGGTAGGTCGCCTACATTAACATCTAACAGGTCTGCATCAAGAGTCGACTTTGTCTCGGCAGCCTCGCCGTAAAAAGGCGGAGATCTGTCCTGTTGTGGAGCGAGATAATGTTTCGGTATAAGCATACGATGCACCGTGCTCATCCAGTACAGGATGAGCGAGCGACCAGGGTAAGACTCGTCAGCCAATAGCCTTTCCACCTGCCTTAACGGGAGTACTCGAGCCAGTGTCGGGATGCACGGCAGGCCAAGGCCTCCCCTGCTCTTCGGAAGGTGTAGAATGTGCCGAGCGACTATTGCTGCCCTGCCATTCCTTACAAAAGTCTCTATAAGAGACACGAGTCTGTTTGTGACACGTCGTGGGATTGTCGAGATACGCGCCACATAAAGGGTGAAAGCGCACGCTCGTGTCTTGATGACACGAGCGTGCGGTTGAAATGCGCTGCATCCGAAAGGGCGTGCATTGCTCGCGACAGAACTATCAGGTACAGGGAGAGACCTCGCCTGGCTCGAACAGCAAGCCAAGTACACGCACTGCATCCTAAAGGGCCCCTGAACTGACCGGAGCGGAGTGTTTTACTTTTGTTCCTGTTGAGCTGATGCTCCACATAGAGCTGCGTATTCTGAAAATATGTTCAAAAAACAATGAAACTGTCATTAACACGCACGAAGAGTGAAATGTCATCCGCGTATGCAGATACAACGACCGTCTCCTGTCTTAATGATACGAAGAATACGCCTCGAATACGCCTGTCCGCGGCGACCCTACACAGCAGCGGGTCGAGCGAAAGTATGAAGAGTACCGGCGAGAGCGGGCACCCCTGACGCACTCCCCGCGTAATCGGAAAGCTGCCGACAATTTGGCCATTCGGTACTAGTTCAGTGCTAAGATCTGTGTAAAGGCTGCGTAGGAGCTGAACGAATTCGTCATTAAAACCGAGTGAGCGGAGCACGGTGAACAAGTAACCATGTTCTACGCAGTCAAAGGCCTTTTCCTAGTTCAAGGAAACGAAAGCTCCAGTGATCCATTTGGCACAGGCGTATTCGAAGACGTCTCTCGTCAGTGTCAGCGAGGCGAACACCGATTGTCCAGGTACCCCACAGGACTGGTATGGGCTAACCAAATCCTGCAGGTAGATTCGCACCATACGGACGAGCAATGTGGCTACGAGTCTATAGTCGGTGTTAAGTAGGGTAATCGGTCACCACGATGAGGGACTCGCAGGTGTTGTGCCATCCTTCTGAATTAGAATGGTACTGCCGACGCTGAACGAGGGTGGCATTGTTCCGCTCTCCAGGAAACAATTCACGAGCCTAAGTAAAGAAGGACCTAGAATGTCACAGAAAGTGGAATAAAAATTTGATAGTAGCCGGTAAGGACCGGGTGCGGTCGACTGATTCATGGCACCTAAGGCATAACGTAGCTCGTCCAAAGTTGCCGGCTCGTCCAAAGTTGCCGGCTGAACATGCGTCTTCTGAATGTTGAGAAAAAGGCCCACAAGAGCCGACAGCTTCTCGAAAATCCTCCTCCTGGTCGAGTTTTTGCGACGAAAAGAGGCCGCAATTGCTCGCTAAACAATTTGTGGATATCCCCGAGTTCCGAAGACGTAGTACCGTCCGCAAACATGACGCAATCCACGCGAGTTCGCCTCTTAGTGCTCTGGATAACGGCTCGAGTGTGTCCGAGGTCTGCGCCATCCTCACGTAGCACGTTGTATGGACCCGCGGAAAGAGATGCTTGTGAACTGCATTAGAGGATGCGGTGATAACGCTCGCGCAGCATCTTGAGATATTCGCGCATCGCGAACGTAAGCGTTTCGCCGCCACGTACGATACGCATACGGCGCAGAACGTCATTCAGCATGGTCGTAAAGAACTCCAAGTGGTTGAAATTTCCGGAGTCCTCCACTACGGCGTCTCTCATAGCCTGAGTCGCTTTAGAACGTTAAACCCCACAAACCAAACCAAACCAAGCGTATAGCGGACATGCCGCGCCTTCCCCGCACAAACAAGAACATCGCGCCAGCTTGGTTTTAGCGCCTCCCTAGTAGTAGGGGTTACGTTACTAACTGCGGCCACAGACAAGCACAACTCTCGGCGTACATCATCAACGGACTCTTCATGATGGAATACCGCTGCATTCATGCGCCACATCAGGGGCTGCTTGCACGGCCCAGGGCGTCTCGCAGAATAACCATAACAGGGAAGTAATCACTTAGTTTATGGCCTGATGGGAAAGGCGATATTTCACACTGTAGCAAGTCAGGTGTCACGGCAGAGGGGATGTAAACTCGATCTATTCGGCTCTCGCTCTAGCCCCTGACACGTGTTGCCTCAAAATGGTCGCTTTGAAGAGTGACCCTCGCGTCCTCTAAAAGGAATTATCGTAGTAGCTTTCCAAGTTCTTCGCGTGGTATACGGAAGCGCCCTGACCAGGCCCCCTGATGTCGCGCATTGTGTCTAGAACACGATTGAAATCCGCATGCAGAATAGGGGGTACGTCATCGAGAAAGTATGTCATGATGGACCGGGAGAGCTCGTTTGGCAAACTACGCGTTACCTGCGCGTACACGTTGACAAAACGAGTCCTGCGGCCACTAGAAAAACGTCAACAATCACGTGCCCATCTATGCCATATGTACAATGAGCACATTCCCTGTATGAGGTGAAAGAAATATCACGCCTATGCCACAACCCCGAGAGGCTGTTAACGAAAAAAATGCCTCAACATTAAAACGAGAACGAAAAGAAAGGACATAGGCGGAGGTGCGAAAGTTGCACTCCTGAAAAAACAAAACATCTACTCGATGCAAACGCGCAAGCTGAAGCACCTCCCTTTGCTTGTCAGGGTGGCGAAAGCCTTGCGCGTTAAAAGAAGCATACGTAAAGGGGTCAAGATAACAGGAAGAAGAAAAAAAGAAAACTACACATATCACAAAAACAAAGAAACAAAGGAGAACATAACAGTCTCACGGAAAACTTCGTCGGGCAAAGTCTGTAAAAGTGTCCGCATATTAGCATTAGGGAGGTGCTCGTGGAGTTCATGCTCGGTGTTGAAGCCTCAGATAAGAGCTCTGCAGAGGCGGCCAGGATGCGACGAAGTGCTGATTGCTGCGAGCACGGGCCGCGACATGGTCCGTGTGGCATGCGCGTCGGTGCAATCAAGACCACTGTCACACACGCACACACACGCACATCGCGGAACGCGCACAGTTCACAGTTCAGCCGAGAGCGAGAAGCGGTGGCCGCTGGTCGACGCCGACTGAGACGCGTCAAAGCCACCGGAGGAATAGGAGGAATAGGAGGGTACGGCCGCTGCGGCCGTTGTGCCTTAGATTGGTTTGGGGGGTTTAACGTCCCAAAGCGACTCAGGCTATGAGAAACGCCATAGTGGAGGACTCCGGAAATTTCAACCCCTGGGTTCTTTAACGTGTACTGACATCGCACAGCACACGGGCGCCTTGCTTTTCGCCCATCGAAAAGCGGCCGCCGAGGCCGGGATTCGATCCCACATCCTTGGGAACAATATGTGAGCCAGCGGCATGGCGGTTACAACTCGGCGTCCGAGATGCCCATCTCGGTGCCGTCTGGTGCCTTCCGCACCTTCTTATGCGGCGGTGATACGCTCGAAGATGATTCACAGCTCCCTCTTTGGTTTGGTTTCGTTTTGTGGGGTGGAACGTCCCAAAGCGACTCAGGCTATGAGCGACGCCGTAGTGGAGGGCTCCGGAAATTTCGACCACCTGAGGTTCTTTAACGTGCACTGACATCGCACAGCACACGGGCGCCGTGCTTTTCGCCTCCACCGAAAAGCACCCGCCGAGACCAGGATTCGATCTCGCGTCCTTGGGCGCAGTAGTCGAGCGCCGTAACCACTGCGCCACCGCGGCGGGGCTCGCAGCTCTCTGTGCCGGAAAGGGGACACTTGCCTTCGTCCGCCAGAGGCTTTTTCGCAGCGCGGTCCGCACTCAGGTGTTGTGGCCTCGTGGAGCTAGAGCATCTTCCCACCGTAACTCCAGACAAGGTGGCCTCCTTACTCGGGAGAACGGGGGTGGAAGCCACCGAGTGCAGGAGGCGTGGGGTGTTCGGCAGAGCCTCTAAATTTGCAGAGTTAACATGTGGAGCAGGCGTCGTCTGCAGCTTGGAACCGTACGGGTGCTGCCCCGCCACGGGCTGCGGCTCCAAGGCTCGGCGTTCGGAGCAGGGTACGTCTGAGGAAGTCTCAGAGTCGCTCTGAGAGGTTGTCATCTCCGTCACAGGTCCGCTATCGGAGGAGGGCTCCTTGGTAGCCCAGTGGGAGAGCGTCTCAGAGGTGGTTATCAAGGCCTCGTCGTCGTCCCTCTCTGCGGTTTTGCTGGGCTCCTGGGAGCCGCCGCACAGCTCCAGGGTCTCTGTCGTCTCGGGCTGCACGACAGGCTCTGAGGACGACTTGGCAGCCGCTGCACAAGAGAGCGGCAAAACACAATCCACCATTGTGTTTCACCGCCACCGCGCTTGCACGCAGAGCAGCAACCGGCACTACCGTGGCCGTAAGCGCTGCAACGACCACAACGCACCGCCGAACAAGCAGCGCCAAAGTTGCCCTCGACGCCGCACTTGGATTACACCGTTTCATCCCTCGATACTCCAGCCTGATCGGGGCATTCCCCATCAGGAAATTGAGGGGTGACTGCGTCATTTCAAACTTGACCAGCCGCATCCCGTTCCGAATGTGGCTCCTAGACTGGTACGTTACTTCTGAGACTGATCGGACCTTTCCCTACGGGGAAAGCGCCGCAGCGACAGCCTCGTCGCTGACGCATGGGGGAAGACGGTAAACAGCCACCATCTTGGTCGCTTGCGCCATGGAGGACACGGCGGCCAGGAAACGAAGACCTCCGAGTTGCTGCATGTACTGCAGCCCCCCGTCTCCGACAATAGGAACCCGCTGACATAGACTTTTATAGCGAGCATTTCGCCGCCCTCTTTTCCTCGCAAGGTCTCGTCCAGAAGGAGGATTTTTCAAGAAGCTGTCGGCTGCTTCTGTGGGTCTCTTCCTCAAGCTCCAGAAAACCTCGTCGATTGTGTCGATGAGGCTGTCCGCCGGAACAGGTTCCGGCACCATGAAAATGTAGCGTTGCGCCTTGTGTGAGTGAGTAATTTTTATTAACTGCTCAGGGATCTTTTTCTTCGCCTCTTCAACCGAGGCTGACGAGCGGTTGGCGCACCGAGTACGGGGCACCACTCGCTTTCGCCAGGCGAAGTCTTGTGACCAGGTAGAGCTGAGCCTCCGGATCACAGTTGGCCAGCAAAGCCTCCCACTGTCTTTCATTCGGGTGTTCAATTTTTTGTAGTTGATGTGAGCTGCATTCCCATGTTATGTGGTACAGGGTAGGGGTCTTCCCGCACCACGGGCACTCGTCTCTGAATGTCGTGAGATGCATCATGTATAATATGTGTAAATTAATGAAGGTGCCCATCTGTAGCCGCCTCAGATCTATGGCCTCCTCGTTGCTGAGCTTTTTATGCGGCTCCGGATATACTTTCCGCAAGCCTCTGTAGTGTTGTAGTATTGTGGTGTAGTCAGGGTCAAGCGGAATCAGGTCCTCTGTCGCGAGACTGTTGGGCGCACGGTAGGTTGCATGTCTTCGGGCTACCCTGTCTGCGTACAAATTCCCCGTGGTCCCTGCATGCCCCGGAATCCACACTAGTGTTTGAGTGTATTGTTTTGTTGGCTCGCTTGTGGAAGTAAGGATTTGGTGCGCTACCTTAATAATTTACCGCGTTGAAAATTTCTGCACGCGGATTGAGTCCGACAGTATCATTTGGGCTTGATTTGGGCTTCTGCTAATTCTTGTATTGTATTGTCTTGACCCAGAGCTGCTAGCTTGTGGTTCGGTGTGTTCTTGGGGAGCTTGAATGCGGTCTTGATCGCCATTTTGATGATGGCGTCCGCTCTGTCTTCCTCTCCTTTGGTCATATTGAAGTAGGGTAGAGCATACGCTACTGTGCTAATAACGAGGTTCCGGACAAGTTTGAGTATGTCGGGATTCTTTATCCCCATCCTTTTGCTGGTCACCAGTGCTATCAATCGGGCGACCTGCTGAGTCGAGGTCTTGAGCAGATGAAGTGTGTGTTGACACATATGATTTGATTGGAGCCACATCCCCAGGATCCTCACAGTTGTCTTTTCGGGTACTGTCTCCCCTTGCAGCCGGATCTTGAGCTTGTGGCCTTGATCTGTGGGAGCAGAGCGGTTGCCCTTCCCTCGCCAGAGTCTGAGCAGTTCTGATTTTCTTGATGAGCACTCCAAGCCCCTCTGCTTTAGATATTCTTCGATGACAGATGCTGCTTCTTGCAATTTCGCTTCCTTCTCCCCGAGTGATCCTGTGGTCGTCCAGATGGTGACGTCATCAGCATACATAGCGTGCTATATGCCCTCCACCTTCTCGAGGCGCCTGGCCAGGCCAATCATTGCCACGTTGAACAGCGTGGACGAAATGACTGCTCCTTGAGGTGTCCCTTTGCTGGGCGGGGAGAAGGTCTCTGTTTCTATATTACCAATCTTGATTTCGGCCGTCCGGTTACTCAGAAAGCTCCTAACGTACTCGTGGACTCTGGTTCCACAATTCTTGTCTGCCAGACCATCTAAGATAGCCTTGTGACTAACATTATCAAATGCACCTTTAATGTCCACTGCCAAAACTACGTGTTCTGCGGAGCGTGGGATACCCGTCAAGACCTCTTCTTTGATCTCTAGGAGAACGTCCTGGGCTGATAGCTTTTCTCTGAAGCCAAACATGATGTTCGGCATCTGAGTGCTATCCACTAAGTAATTTTGCAGTCTATTATTGACAACCCTCTCGAAAATATTTCCCAGACACGAAGTTAAAGAAATGGGCCGCAAATTCTCTATTGCCAATTTTTTTTCCCGGGTTTCTGAATCATGATGACCACCGAGTGTTTACACTGCGCTGGCACCGTTCCTACTTCCCAATGCTTGTTCATGAAATGCGCCAGTGCCTTGATATTGCTGTTGCTCATGTTCCGAATTATGCCATTAGTGATCTTGTCGTCACCAGCCGCTGTATTTCGAGTTACACTTGCTATTGCCGTCCGGACTTCTTCCTCCGTGATCGGCTCGTCCATTTTCGGATTTGGGTCTCCTTTGTAATCTTCTGCGTATGGATATGGATCCTCTAGCTCTACTCCGTAGCATTTGTCGTGGACGGCCTTAATCACATCTTCCTTCGTGCCTGGGAATGTGTGTAGCAACCACTCCAGCGACTTCTGCCCCTCTCGATTGGTCTTGGTGGGGTCCATGATGGCTCTTAGGATTCGCCATTTCTTGGAAGTGCTGAGCGCCCCCTGCAGAGAGTCGCAGAATTTGCCCCAGTTGGCTCTCGTCAGTTGTTCAGCGTACTCCGCCGCCTTCTTTGTGATCTCCACGATTTTCATCATAAGCTTTCGATTGTGTCTCTGTTTCTTTCATCTTCTTAACAGTCCCCTTCTCGCTTCCCACAGGTGGAGTAGATGGGCGTCTATTTCTGGTGTCTCATTTGTGCGTGTCAGTTCTTGCTTAAATCTGCTTGTTTTTCCGCAGCGCCCCGCACCAGCTATCAAGGTCCTCAATCTCGCCTTGGTCCTCCTCCTGCGCTTCTCTGAACTTGCGCCAGTTGGTAATCCTGGCTGGGCCAACCTGACGCCTGATTTTGTAGGTGTGGAGGGTCGTGCTCACTATATAGTGATCACTGTCCAGATCGTTAGGAGTGTTTATCCACTCAACATCGCCGCAGTTCTTGACCATCGTAAGGTCCGGGGCAGTGTCCTTGCTCCCACTGTTGCCCGTTCTCGCGGGCACTCCCGGGTCCGTTACCAGTGTAATTTCATGTCTGTCTATTAGCTCTCTAATAATGCGGCCTCTCTTGTCCTGTCGCGTGTATCCCCAGGCCAGGTCTTTTGCATTAAAGTCGCCTAATATAATTAGCTGATTTCCTCTTACCAAGTTTAATGTTTCTCTGAGAAGCCTGTCGAAGTCGATCTTTCGTTCGTAGGGGGGGCTGTACACACCTAGGATAAAAGTGCCCTGTTCTTTGTCACTCTTTTGGACCACCTCCACAAGGATATGGGGTGTTTCAATCCCTTTAAATTGGTCATGCCGAATTGTTGTAATGGTCTTCTCCACCATTGTCGCCACCTTCCAGCTCTCGTCATCGGCAGCAAAGACCTCGTACCCGCTAATCGAAGGGGAACTGCCAACCTCCTGTAGGGCTATCACAGCCGGTGGTTCCGCTTGTGAGGCCAGCAGCTGTGACAGCATCCCCTTCTTGCGTCTGATGCTTCTACAATTCCACTGCCAAATCTCTAGGCGGTCTTGCTTCGCCTTCTGGTGTCTAGTCATGATCGGTCTCAGATTGCAAGCTGGTCAGTCCGGGCCTGTGATACGGCTTCTCAGCGCTTTCTCTTACTGCGGTGGCTGTTATTTGCTTCCTAATCAGTTTGGTCATCTCGATTTGCATCGCCTGAAACGTTTGCTCTATATAGCCTGTGACTTGTTCCATGGCTTTCTTTGTGATTTGCCCAATGATGTGTGGGAGCAGCAGTGCTAGCTTTTCCTCTACTATTCTTCCTACGTCTTCGGCAGTCAAAGGGGGTGTCTGATTTACCGATGGTGTGGATTTTTCGAACTTGTTTTGTGTAATGTTAATTTGGTTCTGCATCTGATCTAATCGTTGCTTAATCATTGCGTTCTCCTTTCTTATCCCTTTTAGCTCGGCTAGAGTTGCTGTTCTTTCCTCCTCTAGCTGTTTTTGGGAGGGCAATGCTGGCCAGCTCACCTGATCAAGGTCTTTTCTCTTCTCTTATTTCTTATTCTCCCAGGCGTCTGGCTTGCTTTTCTTCGCTGGCTTCTTGGGTTCCACGTTGGCCTCCTTGATGGGCGCAGTGCCGTGGTAGTTTGTTCCATGACTCGATCCAGGGTCCGGGTAGCCGCGACAGGAACGCGGCGCCGGACAGCAAGTGGCAAGCGGCAGTCCGAGAATACAGAGTAGAGGGACTTTGTCTTCCACAAACATAGGTACTTGTATATCCACACACATGCGTTGTAGTACATACATGGGAGGACAACGAAAGGTGCGATACTAGCAACAATCATATTAATTGGTATTCCATTGAAATGTGGATTTAATAGTTGATTGGAATGTCTAGCGCTGGCAGTAATTCGGGTACAGCAGGATCGAATTGTCAGCCGCAGGGCACAGCTTCAGCGCGAGAGATGGGCGCCGGAGACAAGCGATGGTGATGGCGATGCAACAGTGTTGTGTGTTTGTCGTCTTCTTTACATTTTCCCCGCGTGAAGAAGTCGGCATCCTGGCGACTCACGGAGAAGAGACAACCAGAGGGTTGTAATACGGCTTGAGGCGGCTAACATGGACAACCTCACGGCCGCGGCGGCGGTGGTCGGAAGAAGGGGGGACTGGATCGATGCTGTAGTTAACAGGGTATGTGCGTTCCAAGACGCGATAAGGTCCGTGGTATTTCGTTTCTAGTTTGCTGGTGGCAGGAACGCATAGCCAAACGAAGCTATCGGCCAGGAACATCGGAGCAGGGCTTTGGCTATCATACTGATCTTTGCAATAGCCTTGATTGTTGGAGGTAAACGTGCGAGCAAGCTGACGGCATTCCTCAGCCTTCTGTACAATATCGGACAAAGCACTGTACTCAGAGGCATCTGGATGGTATGGCAAATTGTGTCCAGAGTACAAGATGGTTCACGGCCGTATAAGAGAAAGAAGGGCGAAAAACCAGTTGTTGCTTGGGTGGCAGTGTTGTACGCGCATGTTACGAATGGCAGTACCTGGTCCCAGTTGAAGCTCCCAGATTCAGATGTAACGTACATTGCGAGCATGTCCCCAAGCGTACGGTTGAAACGCTCCGTGAGGCCGTTGGTTTGCGGGTGGTACGCGGTTGTAGCCCGATGTATCGATTTGCAAGACGACAGGAGCTCTTGGACTACTTCGGGAAGAAAGACGACCTCTATCGCTCAGTAGTTCGCGAGGGGCGCCGTGTCGAAGAATGAAGTGGTGCAGGACAAAATGGGCAACCTCTCGGGCTGTCGCCGCGGGAAGTGCAGCAGTCTCCGCACAACGGGTCAGGTGGTCGACGGCGGCGATGACTCATCAATTACCGGCGGCACTGCATGGTAGCGGACCATGGAGGTCGATTCCCACGCGATCAAACGGGCGAGCTGGACACGGTAAAGGCTTGAGAGGGCCAGCGGGGTGGCGAGAAATCTTGCGTTGTTGACAGGCGGTACAAGAGCGAATGTAACGACGTACGAAATTGTACATTCCCCGACAGTAATACCTCTGACGAATTCGATCATAGGTTTTCAGGACGCCGGCATGAGCGCTTTGCGGGGCAGTGTGATGGTGGGCACAAACTTCGGAGCGGAGGTGGCGCGGAATGACAAGAAGCCATCTTCTGCCATCTGAGTTGTAGTTTTTTGGGTAGAGCAGGCCGTCCCGAATGGTAAAATGGGAGGTCTGTCGGCGGAGTGCCCGAGGATGCATAGCCGCGGAAGTAGTGCCAAGGACATCTAGCAGGTTAGAAACCCAAGGATCTTGTCATTGCTCGAAAGGCATATCCTCAATGGTGAGTGCTGACAAAGAGGCTTGAGGAGGGGATGATAGGCGAACGCACCGGGGACCGAGAAAGAGCATCGGCGTCAGAGTGCTTGCGGCCAGAGTGGTACACTACACGGATGTCGTATTCCTGAAGCCTGAGAGCCCAGCGCTCGAGACGGCCAGACGGATCCTTGAGAGACGTGAGCCAGCAGAGAGCGTGATGATCTGTAACTACATCGAAGGAGTGGCTATACAAGTAAGGGCGGAACTTCGTTATAGCCCATGCGATTGCTAAGCACTCCTTTTCGGTAACGGAGTAGTTGGTCTCGGCTTTGGTAAGAGCACGGCTTGCGTAGGCGAAAACGTATTCGGAGAAGGCAGGCTTGCACTGGGCGAGGACGGCGCCGAGACCGACACCACTGGCATCGGTGTGAAGTTCTGTAGGTGCAGTAGGGTCGTAATGGTGAAGGATTGGCGGTGACATCAGAACATTGCGCAGCGTCGCGATTGCATCATCGCAGGCTGGCGACCAAGAGGGGAGGTTAGGGGCGCCTTTCAAGAGCTGTGTAAGGGGGGCTATGACGGTGGCGAAATTGCGAACAAAACGACGAACGTACGAGCAGAGGCCCACGAAGCTTCGCAGTTGTTTCTAAGTGATCGGTTTCGGAAAGTCAGCAACGGCGCGGAGTTTCTCAGGATCAGGCAGAACTCCATCTTTGCACACAACATGTCCGAGTATTGTGAGCTGGCGGGCACCGAAGCGGCACTTTTTGAGGTTCAGTTGAAGACCGGGGCGGGTTAGGCAGGTGAAGACCTGGCGAAGTCGAGTCAGGTGGGTCGGGAAGTCGGTTGAAAAGACGACATCATCGAGGTAGCATAAACAGATGTTCCATTTCAAGCCACGCAGTAAAGTGTTCATCATTCTTTCAAATGAGGCCCCAGAGTCCGAACGGCATAACATTAAATTCGTATAGTCCATCTGGAGTAATAAATGCGGTCTTAGCATGGTGCTCCTCTGCCATGGGCACCTGCCAATATCCAGAGCGCAAATCGAATGAGGAAAAGAATTCTGCGCCTTGCAAGCAGTCTAGAGCATCGTCGATTCGTGGAAGGGGATACACATCACGACGAGTAATTTTGTTTAGGCGGCGATAATCAACACAAAATCGTATGGAGCCATCCTTCTTAACTAGGACCACAGGAGACGACCATGGACTATAGGATTCTCTAATTACTCCGCGTTGCAGCATGTCATCGACTTGTTGGGCAATAACAGGGCTCTCCGTCAGGGACACCCGATACGGCCGCTGATGGAGAGATGGGTGAGCGCCAGTGTCAATGAGGTGAGAAACGGTCGTCGTGCGGCCCAAGGAAGATTGCGGGATGTCGAAGGAGGAGCGGAATTGGTGTAGAAGGTCAAGAAGTTGCTCGCGGTGGCGCGGCTCTAGAGCGCTGTCCACAGAATGGTCAAAAAGATCCCGCTGTGGCGGATCTGAAGCCACACGAGTTGGAGTCAAGGCGTCAGCTTGGCAAACAGGGAATGACAAATCATCAAAGGCGAACAGAAGGTCCACGGGCTCGATGCGGCCGAGGCACTCCCATTCGATCAACATAACGGGAGACGCAAGAGGATTGGCTACCAGGAGTGTGCAAGCGCCATTGTTCATGTCAAGGACGGCAAACGGCAGCGGTAAGTGGCGGCGTCGGCAGACAACGTTAGAGGGCACAAAGCAGACTGTCGCGGCTGTGGTAAAAGGGGCAGTGAGGGGAACCAGAACAGCGCTAACGGGTGGGATGGTTGTGTCATGAGCTACGAGGAGTTTGGCCGCAAAACGAGGACACGACTCCTGGAGCAGGGCATCAGACGGTGCATCACTTGGTTCAATGAGCTCTACTTGAGGATTGGCGCAGTCAATGATAGCATGATGCTGGGACAGGAAATCCCAGCCGAGATTGACGTCATGAGAACATGTGGGAAGAACGACGAATTCGATGATGTAAAGGCTGCAGCAATGACGACGCGAGCAGTGCAGACAGCTGTCGGCTGTATACTGTGAGCGGATGCGGTACGAAGCGATAGTCCCTCGAGAGGCGTAGTCACCTTTCGGAGGGAGCGGCAGACTTTTTGGCTGATAACTGATACAGCGGCACCTGTGTCGACGAGCGCAAGAGTATAAACACCTTCAACGATGACAGCAGTAAAATTCGCGGGATTAGGACGAGGACTTTGAAATTCTGTCGAATACGCAGTTCGTGCCTCGCGAACTGCGGCGGTTAGTTTTCCGGCTGAGTAGCGGGTCGTCGGCGCATTGGAGAAATAGAGCGGCGACGTGGTGATGGCGAACGACGAGGCAGGAAGTCCGGAGGATCGGGGGGTGCTGTTGGAGGACTCGATGGGACGGGGAACTGGGGGGCCAAATAAGGTGGCGCAGGCCGTGTAGCAAAGGCCATATTTATTCGGCGCCGGCAGTAGCGTGTAGTGTGTCCAGGGATGCCGCAGTGGTAGCAAATAGGCCTGTTGTCTGCAGTGCGCCATGGAGATGGTGTCTGACGCAAGGGGGGAGCAAAAGCTGTTGGTGCTGAACGCGTAGGGGGCGAAGCATAGGCATATGCTGGCTCAGGAGGTGGACTTGAAGTAACTTCGGCATACGTGCGACGCAATACCTGAGGAGGAGCTGGCGCGAATGCTGGAGCGTAGCTCAGTGGCGCAACGCCGGACAATGAAACTGTGAGCGTGGGGAACGGCATTGAGGGTGCGACCGGAGCTGATTGAGGAGCAGGATTAGGGACGACTTCAGATACATGTTGCTGGATTGCACGGCGAAGCTCCGGAACAAGGCCAGTTGGAGACGACTCCTTAACATATGGCTGCAGGGATAGTTGTCGCGCGACCTCCTGACGTACAAAAGCCTTGATGTCTTCAGAGAGGCTAGATGACTCCCTCTCCGCGGCTAGTCCAGCGAGTGATGCATGAGGCTGGCGAATCAAAACACGCTCCTTGCGGAGCTCGTCGTAGCTTTGACAGAGGTCGTAGATTTCCTTGACCGTAGTGGGGCCTTTGGCGATGAGCATGTTAAAAGCGCCGTCATCAATTCCTGTGAGGACATGACGTATCTTAACGGCCTCGGTCATGGTCGGGTCAACGCGGCGACACAAATCAACAATGTCCTCAATATAACTGGTGAACGTTTCACCGGGCAGCTGTAGTTGCGATCGAAGACGCTGTTCCGCGCGGAGTTTTCGGACGGTGGGGCGGCCAAAGACATCGGAAAATTTGGTCTTGAAATTCGCCCAGGTGGTAAAGTCCGACTCGTGGTTTCGAAACCACAGATTAGCGACATCGCTCAAGTAAAAGATGACATTATTGAGCTTACTGTTGTCGTCCCAGTTATTGTGGCGGCTGACCCGTTCGTAAGTGGACAGCCAATTGTCGACGTCGTCATCGCTGCTTCCACTGAAGGTAGCGGGGTCCCGTTGACGAAGGGCACCTGTGCAGGTGACTGGCGGAGGTAGGTGCAATGAAGTAGGCTCCGTCATTGGGGTAGTTAACGTTCTGCTGCGAAGTTCCAGGGCGAGATGGGTACAGGGAACCTCAGCTTGACCTCCACCAAGTGAAATGTGGATTTAATAGTTGATTGGAATGTCTAGCGCTGGCAGTAATTCGGGCACAGCAGGATCGGAATACCAGCCGGAGGGCACAGCTTCAGCGCGAGAGAGATGGGCGCCGGAGATGATGATGCTGATGCGGCCTGTTTAACAGCGATGGTGATGGCGATGCCGCAGCGTTGTTTCTTCTTCGTCTTCTTTACACCATGTTCTTCAATACATACAGAACTCAAGCTCAAAAGAAATAACAATGAGAAACTTCATAACAGATGATGAAATATATCACTTCCTCATGATTCGAGGTACATATCGAAGGGGGGACGGACCCAAAAGAATAACTGCTGGTTGAACGAGTACCTGCTTGTCCAAATGGCGAATGTCTTATTTCAAAACACACATTTTCATTCAGATTGGCCCCTGATTGCATGCGATCGTTAAAAATTGCACGTCGCTTGTTGCAACGCATATTATTGTCTATTTATTTCACTTCATCTAAATTGGCGTGGGAATGGAGAGGATCGAGAGAGTGTTTCAAACATCGAAGTTTCAAAGAGCGGTAAAAAACATTACATAAGCCATCAAAATTTATCCACATAAGTCCACATACAAGACAAAAAAGAAAAAATAAGAATAAGGTAATAATAGAAAGCGGAATCACAAATCACGATAACATCACTTTAGCAACGAAAAAGAACAGCAGCAACAGAACACCAAGATATCTTAAAAAAAAAGCGCGTACAACATTTGTTTAAAAAGGTCGTAATAGGTTATCTTAACTATGTCTAAAGGAAGGCGATTGCAGTCTTTCGACATGTTTGGCTTGAATGAATAAATAATACAATTAGCGTCGACTTAGCTTTGGGTGAGCTTGGTAGGTTGCGAAAGAAATGCGGCGACCTGGCGCTACCTTCTTTCTCCTTGTGCATAACGTCTCTCTAATGATGTTGTGGCTTTAGGAAGAAGGAAAGAAAATACACGGGCCTGCTACTGGCTCTGTAGCTGAGCCACCTGATTTATTGATTGATTTATAGGAAGGGAAAGGTGCGGTAACTGTCTCACTTGTTTTCTGTGGACACCTCAACCGCGCCGTAAGGGAAGAGAAGGTGGGAGAGAAAGGAGAAAGGGAGAAAGAGGAGCCGTAGTGGAGGGCTATGGAGCAATTTCGACCACCTGGGGATCTTTAGCGTGCGCTGAGATCGCACAGCACACGACGCCTCTTTGTTTCGCCTCCATCGAAACGCAGCCGCCGAGTACTCCGGCACAGTAGTCGGGCGTCTTACCACTGAGCCACCTCCGCTGCTTGGGACAGACAGAAGAGAAAATAGAGAAGAAAAGGAAGACTGAGAGAAAGACGCGCACCTCAACAACAGCCGTCGTCCACCACCGAAGCGGCGGGGGGTGTAATGACGGCCTAAAACAGATAAAAGTCACTGGCAGGCTAGCCATCGCCGCAAGTGGCGGTGACCCCTGTGTCTGTCAATAATGTTGTTGTTGTGGCTGTAGGAAGAAGGAAAAGAACCTGCACGGGCCTGCTACTGGCTCTGCAGCTGAGCGACGTCTGCTGTCTCGTGCATACAGAAGAGAAAATAGAGAAGAAAAGGAAGAAGGAAAGAAAAAAACTGATTAATTTATAGGAAGGGAAAGGTGCCGTAACTGTCTCACTTGTTTTCTGTGGACACCTCAACCGCGCCGTAAGGGAAGGGAGGAAGGTGGGAGGTAAAGTGGAAATAGAGAAAGAGGAGCCGTAGTGGAGGCTACGGAGTAATTTCGACCACCTGGGGACCTTTACCGTGCGTTGACATCGCACAGCACACGGACGCCTCTTCGTTTCGCCTCCATCGAAACGCAGCCGCCGAGGTCAGGTTCGAACCCGGGTACTCCGGCACAGTAGTCGGGTGTCTTACCACTGCACCACCTCGGCGGGGCAAGGAAAGAAAGACGCGCACCGCAACAACAGCCATCGTCCACCACAGAAGCGGTCGCGTTTTTGCAATGACGGCCTACAACAGATAAAAATTCGGCAGCAGGCTAGTTCCCGCCGCAAGCGTCGGTGACCTACCTGTCCCAGCCCTATCACAAGGAGCAGCGCGCCTCTCTTATGCCCTGATTCAAAGTGGAAGCGCAGCGCCTCTAGCAGGAGAACCGCCAGCCGGCGTGGCACGGTCCGGGATCGCCCAAGGACTACACTTGGTAGAGCATCTCTCGCAGCTGTAATGACGTCATAGCGAGCGCGGCGCCGGCCATGGTGGTACGATCCGGGATCGCCTGACGACACGATTTGGTAGCCCAAATCTCGCAGCTGGTATCCACGGTTGAAGCCTAAAGGTCAAACGTTGCACGGTCCGGGATTACGCGAAAGACCGTTGATTGATTGATTGATTCACAGGAAGGGAAAGGCGCAGTATCTGTCACACTTGTAGCTGTGGACACCTGACCCGCGCCGAAAGGGAAGGGAGGAAGGTGGAAGAGAAAGTAGATAGACAGAAAGAGAAGCCATAGTGGAGGGCAACGGAGTAATTTGGACCACCTGGGGATCTTTAACATGCGCTGACATCGCACAGCACACGGACGCCTCTTCGTTTCGCCTCCATCGAAACGCAGCCGCCGAGGTCGGGATCGAACCCGGGTACTCCGGCACAGTAGTCGGGCGTCTTACCACTGCACCACCCCGGCGGGGCAACGCGAAAGACCGTTCGTTGGCGTAATATTGCTTTCGCAATAAAACGTGTTAGTGCGGCAGCGATGAAGAGCAATCTTGTTTTGCTAATCGGCGCGTGAAGAGCAATATACGTGTAGAATGATGAGTTCTTTTTGTTATTACGTCTTTATTTCTGCTTACAGTAGGCGTTTACCTTGCGGCAGAACGAAGTTGCTTCATGGATTTAGGGGTGGGGGAGCGGTTATGGGTGGGGGTGAGGGTATGGGTGGGGGTAGGGGTGAAGGTTGGGATAGATATTGTAGCGTGTGCAACAGCAACCGCTAGGCGGCAGCTCATCGAGAGTCTCGTGCGCGGACTGGAAGAAGTGGTCTCGTGGCGTTCGAGAAGAAGCTGAAGACGGCTGCTCTCTCTCAGTGCTCTCTGGACCTACTCTTCTGTGCCTTCTAGGTCAACCCCCCTATTAAAACCAACCTTCTGGTTACGGGCCTAAACGGCTACGTGACACTGGTGGAGGTGAGGCCTTGAATTACATGTCTCGGGCCTCTCGCAGCCGCTCATCGAGTCTCAACCGGCTTCCGCTCGTGTCGACACCCGTTCATCGCTGCAGCCGTCGCCTCCGAGGTCTGGCGCCGGAATTTGCTCCTCTACCTGAACCGACGCCAGCTGATCAGCAGTTCGAGACTTCTGTAATGGCACAGGCAAGTCAGCACCAGTTGCTGCTTCAGCAGCCTCGTACGCCCCCCAGTTTCCATGGCGCTACTGGGGAAGATGTCGACGACTGGATCGACCAGTTCGAGCGAGTGGCGCAATTCAATCAGTGGAGCCCTGCTCAGAAGCTGCACAATGTGTATTTCGCCCTTGAGGACTGCGCAAAAACATGGTATGAGAATAGGGAAGCCAGTCTTCAAAGCTGGGATTCCTTTCGCCAGCAGCTGCGGGACACTTTTGCCAGCCATGACCGCCGTGATCGCGCACGCCGTCTCCTAGAAGCTCGTGTGCAACTACCAAACGAGAGCGTAGCCATGTTCGCTGAGGACGTGACGCGTCTTTGCCGACGGGCTGATCCCGACATGACGGAATCAGCGAAGTTGCGCCACCTGATGCAGGGCGTAAAAGAACCCCTCTTCGCTGGTCTGGTTCGGAGTCCACCTCAAACCGTCGCGGACTTCATCAATGAAGCTACCCTCATTGAGCGAGCCCTGCAGCAGATACCGGCGCACGGAGTCTGCCTGTGGTCAGCCCTTCAGCAGTGTGGCCACATTGAACGGATCCACTGACGATCACTCTCTGCGTGAGCTGATCCGCGAGGTAGTTCGCGAGGAGCTCCTCAAGTTCAACCTTGGATCGCCTAACCCGACTGCCGTGGCTGTCACCGAAGCCGTGCGGGAAGAAATACGTCAGACATTGTCCCCGCCTGAGTCACCGTCGGAGCCACGTTCTATGAACTACGCAGCGGCTCTTCGTCGGCCTGCAGTGCCTCCTGCGCAACAGCTTCGATTCGAAGCACAGCCGCCACCCACTTTGCAGCCACCGTTCTACCAACCGTCCTTCCAGCCGCCATACCAGCAGAGCCTCGTCATACAGCCGTCCGCTCCTCAGCCACTATACTACCAGCCTTCCTACCAGCCACCACCCCAGCAGAGCCCCGTCATGCAGCCACCGGTTCGGAAGGCAGACGTCTGGCGCACTCCTCGCCAACGGCCGCTGTGCTATCACTGTGGAAAACCCGGCCACTTGTACCGTCGTTGTCCATACCGTGAGCTCGGTCTTCGGGGTTTTTCTCGGGATTCCCCGCGTCCCCGGGTCGGCGAACGCCCTCCAGAAATCGAGGAATACCTCGCAACCCGTGCAACCTCTTCGAGCAACCGTACACAGTCTTCTCCCGCGCGCTACTCGTCACCTAGCCGCCGTGATTTTAATGATGCGCCGAGGCGCCGGTCGCCAAGCCCACACCGGGGAAACTGAAGGCCGCGACCTCAGGGGGGCAGGTTGCTGACGAACGGAACCGATATCCCGAAGACCCCCCCGTGACGACTCAGTCCGATGCTGTGACTAGGATGCCGCCGCCGCCACATGAATCCGAAACTCCCAATCAACCTCAAGCCGATCAAGTTGTTAGCGCCGACCTTTCCGTTCTCGTCGACGGACAACCAGTCACAGCTTTGGTAGACACCGGAGCAGACTTCTCAATAATAAGCAAAAATTTCGCAGATCGGCTCTCTAAGGTGAAAACCGAATGGCTGGGGCCGCAAATTCGTACTGCTGGCGGTCACCTTATAACGCCGATCGGACGATGCACTGCCCGAGTAACCATCGCCGATTCAGCCTTTGTAGCCGTTTTTGTTATCCTGCCACACTGCTGCAAGGATCTCATACTCGGCATGGACTTTTTACGTGAGCATGGGGCGATTATTAATGTTCCTCGCCGTACTGTAACGTTTTCGACGCCTGAAACGATGACCGCTGATTCAGAAAGATGCCACGCACCTTTACGCATCGTTGACGCGGATGTATTCATACCGCCGAGTTCGTCTGCTCTCGTCGCAGTCAGGTGCGACGATCAGTCCTGTGCTGCCGGTGTTGCCGAACAGAACATAGAGCTTCTGTTACATCATGGAGTCTGTGTTGCACGCGGTATAGTTCATCTGACTAATGGTCTAGCTCACGTACTGATTACGAACTTCGGGAACGAACGGCAACGCATCGCTAAAGGCACCACGGTAGCTTACTTTGAAGGTGTCGCAGAAGCAGCCCACGGCTGCTTTGTTCTTGAGACCAACACGTCTGCCAGCCAAACGCCCAACTTCGACCCTGATGTGAATCCCGCTCTATCACCGGCAGAGAAGGACAGACTCGTTGGGCTACTCTTTCAGTTTCAAGACTGCTTCTCATCCGCCTCCGCGGTTAACCGTGGCCAAACCTTGCGGCCGCAGTACGCCATTACGTGAGAACATGCCATGATTGTCAGCGACGAAAAACACCGCCTGTGAAACCGGCCGGTTTACTACATCCTGTTCAAGTGCCAAGATACCCATTCGAACAAGTTGGCATGGATTTGTTGGGTCCTTTCCCAATTTCTGATTCCGGCAACAGGTGGATAATTGTCGCTACAGATTACCTTACGCGTTACGCTGAAACGAAGGCCCTCCAGCGTGGTACGGCAATCGAGGCAGCGAAATTTTTCATCGAACGCATAGTCCTCAGGCACGGCGCCCCGAGAGTTAAAATAACGGACCGAGGCACTGCTTTCACTGCCAAGCTACTGGAATCTGTCATGCAGCTAAGCGGCACTACCCATCGCAGGTCAACAGCCTACCATCCACAAACTAATGGCTTGACAGAACGTCTGAACAAAACTCTCGCCGACATGATGTCCATGTACGTGGATGTTGAACATCGGTCTTGGGATGACATCCTCCCGTACGTCACGTTCGCGTACAACACGGCGCAGCAGGAAACAACGCAAATGACGCCTTTCTCCTTATTGTATGGCCGTGAAGTTTCGACAATGCTCGAAGCCATGTTGCCCCACGACGGCCGTGACCTCGAAGTTGGCGCCGAGGAGTTCACTCAACGCGCAGAACAAGCGCGACAGCTGGCGAGGGCACGCATCCGGAACCAGCAAGGTCGAGACGCCCAGCGGTACGATCACCGCCACCGTGTAGTGACTTTCGAACTGGGCGACAGAGTGTGGCTCTGGACTCCGATTCGACGTCGGGGACTATCCGAAAAACTTCTGAAACAGTACTTTGGCCCATACAAAGTGCTCCGTCAGCTGAGCGACGTGACTTACGAAGTGCTTCCGGACGGCTTTTCTTCTACTCGTCGTCAGCAGAAATCCGAGGTTGCTCATGTCGTGCGCATGAAACCGTACTTTTCGCGAGAAAATTAGCGTACCGCCTACCGCATGTTTCTTGCTTTATTTTTTTTTCTTTCTGCTTTTGAATTCATCAAACTCGCATTTATTTTTTTAGAGAGGGGGGTAATGTAGCGTGTGCAACAGCAACCGCTAGGCGGCAGCTCATCGAGAGTCTCGTGCGCGGACTGGAAGAAGTGGTCTCGTGGCGTTCGAGAAGAAGCTGAAGTCGGCTGCTGTCTCTCAGTGCTCTCTGGACCTACTCTTCTGTGCCTTCTAGGTCAACCCCCCTATTAAAACCAACCTTCTGGTTACGGGCCTAAACGGCTACGTGACAATATTAGGGACCGGTGTCCACTTCTTCCTCGAGGTAGGGTCGTCCCGAGGTCAGTATGCGAACATTTATGGTATTCGATTTTATGACGACAAATGCTATGCATTTGCGGCCGAGCGACAGACACAGCGAACCTAGGGTAGATCAATTAACGTTATGCTTGCGCTTCGGTTATAATTAGAAATGGTGAATCGAATAGACCTATTTTGGATCATTTCAAGAGAATAAAAAAAATAATATTACTGGCACCCCACATTGAAGCACGATATTCAAGTTTAGGGCGGCAAGAGTTCTGTGAAGAAGTTGTAATAAAACAGTAGCTTTATTAAAATAATATCCTAGCAAGCATAAATCGTTGTTAATAATCTGTTCAATGTGAGCTGCCTAATTTATTGAGGAAGGAACGGTAACGTCAATGTATCTGTAATACGACAAGGGCTGAAAAGGATTGTTCTCTAACGTGTACACTGAGGTGCTTTCGCTTTTTCGACAGACAGTCATTATTTTATATTTGTTAATGTTTATTCATAACACCTTTGTTTTTTAATATACATGAGCAATCTACCGAGCTGTTTCTCCTCACATGCACTTACACACTGACGACTGCGCTCTTTATTGTGAGATCGCAACAATAATAACATAACTCTTCCGACCGAATTAAATAGCATTGCTTCCAGGTGCACAAAACGGTATATAGAACTAAACAATAACAAATATAAAAAAAAATAATTATTAATAATTTATTTAAAAGTAATAATTATTTTATATTTGTAATGTTTAGTTCCATATACCGTTTTGTGCACCTGAGAGCAATGCTATTTAATTCGGTCGGAAGAATTATGTTATTATTGTTGCGATCTCACGATAAAGAGCGTAGTCGTCGGTGTGTAAGTGCATGTGAGAACGAACAGCTCGATAGATTCCTAATGTATATTAGAAAAGAAAGGTGTTTAGAAAAAGTTTTATTAGACATCTGACATTCATATTAGACATTTACATGAGCGGCGACAATTGACCAAAACAGGAAACGCACATGAATAAGAACAAACTTAAAGCACATAAAATACATCCTAATGTAAAAATAAATAACAAATCACCATTTACATAAAGAATAAAATCACGTAGTTCGTGATTATGATATATAATTTTTGAAGGTTTAGACAGCGTAAAATAATTTTCCAACTAAAAATAGTTATAAACATATAGAGCAATCGCGTGCACAGTATGAATTGCACATGTGTTGCGATGTATACAGCTTTGAGTTCACATAAATATTTACATAATATTATAGGTACCAAGGCGGATTAAAAACCACCCGGACATGGCCATTCGACACGGAAACTAAAGGGCAAGACCATTGCCGAAGATACTCTCACTCCCAAAAGGTAGTAAAGTTCCTCAGCCAGAAAGCCGACGATCTCCTTTCGTTGACACGCCAGGACAGGGAAAAGGGCACGTCGGCGCCGGCTCGATGTGATAACCTCACAACGATTGCGCCATAATACGAAAGCGCCACTACAATCAGCGATCGTGCAATGTTACCGCAAGGACATCTACTATTTATCTGAAATCGGTTAATACCTAGACTTCAGAAACCGGCATGAACTTTTCTCCAAACGACACGAGCGACGACGCATTGCTGGGCCACTTGACGATTGGATTGCTGAAGTGGGCACTTGAGACACTGCGCTGTACGCACAGTGCCCCATCGTTGCAGTCAATCTTGTGTAGGCAAAATCCCCCACTTGTTTCGATAGAGGCGAAACGAAGACGCGTTCGTGTGCTGTGCGATGTCAACATAAGTTAAATATACTCAGGTGGTCGAAATTACTCCGAAGCCTCCTGGCTTCCTTTTCTCTCTTTCCACTTTCACTCCCACCTTTTCAACTTCCGTTACGGCGCGGTTGAGGTGTTTACACAAAAAAAGTGGGACAAATACTGTGCCTTTCCCTTCCTGTGAACCAACTATTATTATTATTATTATCAAGAAAGCCTGAGGTCCCTTGTTGAGTGGTATGTCAGGGACAAGCTCCCTCGCACTTGTGCCCAAAAAATAGAAGGCGAGCACCCGCGCCGGGCACTATATTTACCCTGCAGGAAACGAAGAATGTAGCACAGAGTCAGCAGCCGAGAGCAGACAGACGAACGAAAGGCGAACTCACCCTACGAACTTGGCTGGCCGAGTACAGCACGGCATACTATTTCCGTGCGACCTGCGTAAAAAAATGAACATACAAAATGCTGAAGGGAACGCAAAATTCTAAGAGGTGGATGTGTTACATGTTGGTTGGTTGGTTTGGTTTGTGGGGTTTAACGTCCCAAAGCGACTCAGGCTATAAGAGACGCTGTAGTGGAGGACTCCGGAAATTTCGACCACCTGAGGTTCTTTAACGTGCACTGAGATCGCACAGCACACGGGCACCTTGCTCTTCCCCTGCATCGAAAAGCGGCCGCAGAGGCCGGGATTAGATTTCGCGTCCTTGGACACAGTAGTCGAGCACCGTAACCACTGCACTACCCCGGCATGCCCTTGATGCGTTACATGTACGAGGTACCATATTCGCCTGCAGAAAACAGTGCGGACAAGGTAGCGTTTCTCCAATGTGGGTAGTTCAAATGCACTGGCTGTAGTCACCTTACGGCGCACCTCGTTTAAGACGGAAATCCACACCGATGCTGCTAGCTCACGTGCCTCATAATCAATGCCAAGTATGCAGATTGTGCCGCTGTGCTTAATTGGCAGGGCATCATTAGGGCGCGCTTCGGGCCGGCGAAATAAATATATATTTACTTTTTTCGAAATTGAGAGCAGCCCCCGACTACTTGCTGCGCCTGTCAAAAAGATGGGTGCAGCTCAGCAGGCTCACTTCATCACGCAGATAAAACGGTATCTACATCATTCGGCTATTGCGGCAGGTCACTGCATAACATTTCAGTCGATACCAGCTCACTGTGGCATTACAGCCAATGAAAAAGCAGATGAAGCAGCTCGTAAAAGCTACCAACACCAAAGATATTGTGACATATATGCCCTGCATCGCTGGCCGTAAAAGAAGACAACGATCAGAAGCAGTGACACAGAAGACGACAAAGTGGCAGCAACGTTCAGTGCTAGAAGAAGGTTAACGCTGCT
>JAJIZL010022524.1:676153-688730 GCA_023969395.1 Amblyomma maculatum | reverse complement strand
GACAAAGTGGCAGCAACGTTCAGTGCTAGAAGAAGGTTAACGCTGCTATGATTCTGTGCTTTGTGTACTGCGTAATCCTGGACTAACCTTGGTGCACTAACCTTGCCACGTAACAATATATTTACTTTTTTCGATATTGAGAGCAGCCCCCGACACCTTGCTGCGCCTGTCAAAAAGATGGGGGCAGCGCAGCAGGCTCACTTCATCACGCAGATACAACGTAATGTCATCCGCGTAAGCAGCCACACGGAGCGTCTAACATCCTGGGAGAGGGGGGCGACTGATATTTTTGGTCTGTAATTATCGCCCTCGAATAAGGCTCTAAGCTGAGAGCAAAGAAAAGAGGCGAGAGGAGACAACCTTGCCGGGCACCGCAGGTCACAAGGAAAGGGTCACTTTCCCATATATCCATTGCCAGTGTGCTTTCAACGCCATCATACATGCGTAAATAGAACCTATTGGGTGCATACATACCTACAAATACGCACATCACTCACAGACCAAAGCAATATACAGAACACTCTATGGTACAGCCTTTGTCAAAAGTGTAGAGCCCGGGGGGTCTGCTTCCGAGTCGTGTAGAGGCGCTGATTTAGCATTAGTGGAGGTCCTTCCCATTGAAGTGGGTAGGGCAAAAACTATTACCATCAAGATAATAGGAAACATTGGAGATTCATTACAAGCGGCACGAAGTGGCAAAGAACCAGACCCCTTGAGCTCTACACTTTTGACAAAGACTGTACATATACGTAATAAACTGATAAACATGATTCCCCAGAAAGGAGAAAACAATAGACGGGGGGGGGAGGGTTCTAATAAAGGACGACAGGCATTTCACGTCTGCTCCCCCGTAAAATATAGAAACCCGCGTGCCAGCACCGCAGAAACCGCGTCATGCAGTCCGTTTCTAACTGTCCAGACAGATAGTTCCAGACGACGAAGCCCAACCTCTGCAAGACTGGGTACACGGGCACGGGATAGCAGCGACAATGCGTTCGTCGCTCACAAACCAGTTTCTGTTCTTGATGCAGTTCACCACTTTGCTGGGCGTATATTTCCCGTCCGAAGCTTTAGCAATTTCACCGGCAACGCCGCCATCGGCACCGACTTTCGACCATGATGGAGCATGCTATCTTCCTTACTTAGATTACGGCTTCCGTTAAGTCAGCGGCTGTTCAGGGGCATAGTCACAGACAGCCTCATCAGAAGAGTACAAAAGGGCGGCGGATCTGACTTCCGCCTTCAGTGGGCACGGGATAGAGGCGACAACGAGTTCGTCGCTCACAAACCCGTTTCAGTGCTTCATGCAGGTTGGTAAAAACCATCACTTCTTAGTAAGTGATCAAACAATTTCTGTTTGCTGCTTATACCGTGCCCACATGTGTTATTCTAATGTTTTTGTGATTGTGTACTAGCGGCAAGGGCATTACTGGTTTTGTGGCGATGTCGAGATGAATCCCGGGCCTCGCAATGATTCTAGTGCACAGTATACACAATTACTTGCGGTAACCAGTGACCTTTCATCTAACATTGACTCGAGACATGCCGAAGTTATGGGTGCACTAGGTGCACTTCACGTCAACAAAAACAAGACGCACTCGCTCAAACCGTATCTGATTTAACTACCACGATAACTAAAGTAGAATTCTTCGTTGATAATTTTTAGAACTCGCCACCTATTGCTGAAATCGAGGAAGCAGTCAAGAATGAGAACAGTGTCCCATGCCTCCCGCCTTGATGACCTTGAAGATCGATTGAGGAGGGATAACATGCTTTTTTACGGTATCACTGATAGTCCCACAGAGATTAGGGCTGAGTCTGAAACCCGAGCGCGGGACATACTATCAGTGAATCTCGATATTTCTATTCCAGACACGGTTGTTTCTAAAGTGCACCGATTGGGGCCGTTTTCTGGGAATACGACCCGCACCATAATTGTTATGTTCTCGGCATTTAAAATTAAAGAAAGTATCCTTTCCTTGAGGGCAAATCTAAAGGGCTCTGGTGTATCTGTAGGAGAGGATTTCAACGAAAATACCAGGCAGTTGTTTAAGTAACGTTCATACTTTGGAAACGCCAGCAAACAGAATTTTTCACTTTGTTATATAACGAACTGATCGTTAAGAAAACATACGTTTACCGCGCAGCCACCGATAGCATCTGTGAAATGTATCCCCCTTCACATGCGCCAGCCGCCGTACCTGAGTCTGCTGCCGGCCAGGTGAATGTTTCTTCATAACTATCTGTCGTACACCAAAACGTCAAATGCCTATCAGTACAATTCACTAATGCACGAATTGTACTCATCAAATGCATAGCTTTATCATCAGCCATTGGTTCCTGTTCTGCTGACATTGTTATCATTACGGAAACATGGCTATCAGCAAAATTAAGCAGCAGTGAAATACTGGAGTGCGAAAACACTTATAGTTTATACCGATATGACCGCGACATTCAATCAGGAGGGACAGTTTTTATTTGGTTTCAAAGATGCTCTTGTTTCGCACATCATTCCGATTAAATCATCATCAGAACAGGTCTGTGTACGTGTTGGCAATGCAAAACCGGGAGTTTATTTTCTGTGCCTGTTATAGACCACCCGCTGCCCCTATTTCGTTTTGGCATGAACTTCATGATGTTATTATTAACCTTATATTAAGATATCCGACGTTACTCTTGTTTATACTGGGAGACTTGTATTTTCCTATAGTTTTGTGGTCGAAGGATGACGTAGTTGTGAAGCAATGTTGTCCGCAATTTTCAGAATGTTTGAACCTGTGCCGCGATTTTAACCTTATTCAAGTTGTGCACCACCCCACGCGCACTAGTCTGACTTCTGCCAATATCCTGGATCTCATTCTTACCACTGCCCCCAACTTGTTTTCACCTCTAACATTCCTGCAAGGTATGAACGACCATGTAATGATCCATTTGACTCTTAATGTGCATGTTAGTACTAAAAAAAGCTCAAAAAGTATACTAGATTATAACAGAGCTGATGCCTCGTCAATAACTGCCGAATTTGAGTCTTTCAATACGAACTACCTAATGAATCTTTGAAAACGAACAATTGCTGAAAACTGGTCTCTGTATAAAAACAATCTTCTGTCGATAATTGACCGCTGCGTACCTAAAACAAGAGTGCCTTGTAACCCCTGATCACCATGGTTTAATTATGCACTAAAGCGCCTGCGCAAAAAAAAAGAAACAAAACGCGTGTTTCGCCGCGCTAAAGCTGCCAATCATCCTTGGTCTCGTTATCATCGCATTGACAGTGAATATTGTTCGGCAGTAGCCAGCGCCAAAAACGCAATCCTAAATAACACTGCCATCGCTTCTGTTTTCTAACACACGAAAGTTTTGGTCTATTGTTGCAGGTACTAAAAATAATGTTCTGCAAATAATCCAATCAGACGTGCCAGTTCCAACTCACGAGTGCTGCGCAGTTCTGAATAATACCTTCTCGTAATTTTTTCAGAGATCAGTACAGCCAGATAACCATTCTTATCGTCCCCAATTTTTCCGCCTATGGCTCCTATCTCGCTTGACTGGGTTGGCATCGGCAAACTTATCAGAAATCAAACATTCTATTCATTCTGGGGTACCGAGTTCATTATTTCAAAAATGCTAAAGTGTACTGAACATTTTTCACGTGTTATTTTATCAAATATTTTTGACCTGTCGTTACAGCTTTCTACCGTGCCTAAAGACTGGATCGGGGGAAAGGTGGTTCCGGTCCATAAATGAGGTGACACTCATTCCTCCAACAATTATCGACCAATTTCATTGACATGCATTCCAAGTAAAATATTGAAGCACGTAATTTATTCACACCTCATTAATTTCCTCGAGACGAATTCCTTCTTTAACAACGCACAACGTGGACTTAGAAAATTCTTTTCTTGCGAAACCCAACTCCTGGCGTTTACAAACGACTTGTTTATTAATATAGATCAGCAACTTGATACTGAGTATTCCTGGACTTTTGGCGAGGTTTTTATTCGGTTTCTCATGATTTACTTATTTTAAAACTTTGCCTTCTTAATATTGACCCGAATGTATTTGCATGGATTAAGGATTTTCTCTCTAACAGGACCCTGTATGTTACCGCTAATGGTTATACCACTAGACCTTGTTCAGTTACCTCCGGTGTACCACAAGTATTGGTACTGGGGGGGGGGCTGCTTTTTCTCATCTATATTAATGACCTTCCTGACTGTCTCTCTAACTCAATCATTAGGCTGTTCGCGGGCGACTGCGTCATCTACCACAAAAGAACAAACCGTAATGATTCCAGTAAGCTTCAAAATGATCTAGTTAGTGTATTAAATTGGTGTAAAAAATTACAAATGCAGCTTAACACAAATAAATGGAAATGTATGCGTGTCTCCTGCCGCTCTACCCCTCCTGACCCGCCCCCCTATTCTCATAAGGGTACTACCCTGTCGGTTGTTAACTCTTATAAGTATCTTGGCCTGCATATTACTAGCAATCTTTCATGAAACATGCATGTTCAATATATCACTAACAATGCTAACCGAGAAATAGGTTATCTACCGGCACAGGTGTGATCACTCTTCTTCTTCTAATGACGCCAGCCTCCGCACCATCATTAAAGAAGTATTGGCAGCTATCACCCACCCTGTCGCACCTGACCCTCCAACACCTCGTACAGCGCCGACTTATGCTCACGTTGCTTCATCCTTTCCTCCTTTGTCCCCCCCCCCCCACGACAAGCACCGCCCTACAACCACATCAACGCCGTGACGACGGCTCAGCCTACGCCACCCTATTACGCACCTTGGCGCCCCTCTCGCCCAGTGTGCTACTACTGTGGAATCAGAGGACATATATCCCGCTTCTGTCGTCGACGCATTCAGAACGAGCGGCGTGGTTACGACGCCTTCGAAAGTGACGTACCCTCATATTATCAGTGACGACCTATTCCCAAGCCACCTGGTCGATCCTCTCCACCGCCGGTATCCTCGTCTGAACCAAGTGGGGCTCATGTATCCCGACGCCGGTCCCTTTCCCCATACCGCCGCTCTATTTCTCCACTTCGACCAGCAACAACTGTTCGTGTCCGTCATTCGGAAAACTAAGCGATGCAGTTTCCGGAGGTGAAACTGCACTGTGCGAACTTACCAAAAGTCCTCCTCATCGCCCGTACAATATGATTTTCGTTTTAGCTGAAGGATTACCGGTCGAAGCTTTCGTTGACACAGGTGCTGCAATTTCTGTTATTCGCGCTGATTTGTGCCACCGTTTGAGGAAAGTAACGACACCATATGATGGACCTGAACTTCGTGGAGCAAATGACGTCCCTCTACATCCTTCAGCAAAGTGTACAGTTCGAATTGTTATAGACGGCGTCCGCCACCATGTGCAGTTTGCTGTGCTTTCACCGTGTGCGCATCATATAATTTTTGGATGGAATTTTGGATGGGATTGGATGGGCGGCTAAAAGGCCCCTGAACTGACCGAAGCGGAAGCAACTCTGGGAAGGAAGCCTCCGTGAGTGCTAAGCGGCGTCGGAGGAGGTGTTTGCTGCACAAATGTTCCCTCTCCCACTGCTAAGCGCGTGCCATAACTCTGAGTCCATCTCGGCGATGCTGCAGCAACTTTCTGAGCCGAATGCACTGTGAGGCGAATGCTTCCGTGAACCCCTGGCCAGCAGAAATAAGCTTAGAAAGCAGGAGGAAGACATCAGAGACGATGGTAATCTCCTGACGCTCCTCAGGTGCCCGCTTCATTCCTGCTGCCTTAAAACAGTCACGCACGTCAGCCTTAATGCTGCCTCATCCAGCAACGTCTAAAAGTGAGTTGGGCTCGAGAGAATTTCTAAGAATACCAGAGACTTCCTTAACAATCTCCTGGTCATCTAGAAGCCGCGAATGGAGGCACCAAGTCCTTTTCCCGCGAGGGACCAGCATCCCATCACTGAAGTGAAGGATGACACACCTGTGATCACTCAACGCGGAGGGGACCGACCACATGGAGTGCATGCCAGGAGCCAGTGTTGGAGAAACACAGAAACGGTCTAGCCTATCTCTAAAGGGGCCGTCCAGTCAAAGTCATCCCTGACTGTCCTGAGCGGAGCACCCTCCAGGCATCAACCAGATCTAACTCCTCGACCAGCTCTCTGAGTGCCCGCGCTCCCTGCCTATTCCGCTGTTTTGGCGGAGTGCCACAAGAAGAGAGGAGATCCGCTCTGTCAATGAAACAGTTGAAATCACCGACAAGAACTATCTTGGATGGACCTATTAACTGGGAATCAAGGTGCCTGTAGAAGGCACCCTGAGCGCGACCATTACTCGGAGCGTAGATGTTAACTATGCGAATGCCAGAATCGATATTCACAGGCAGGACGCGGCCCTCAGCATCCCTGAAGTAGCGCAAAACTGAGCCGCGGAAGCGTGGCATAAGAACAATACCAACCCCACTTGCCTTGTCAGATGGAAGAAAGGATGCACTAGGTGCGATCCTCCTGTGAGGGTACAGACCTCAACCTGCGACCATCATCATCCTACGGCTACCCCAGGCAAGGCCTCCCGCACCATAAGGTTTGAGTTTTTTTTTGTTTCGAGGAGCGGGCTTTTCCCAGCCAAGGGGCTCACGCAATCCGGCCTGTTCCCACCGGGGCGAGGTCGCAGTGCATATGCACCACGTCCGTACCACCCCGGTGGGTCGAAGCCTGACGCGAGCAAGTCTTCTAATATCTCACTTCTAGTTTTCCGTTTTCTTCTTTGAAGATCACCATGGGGTGTCCCCATTTTTCAAAAGCTTTTCTCCCTAAGTGGCGTCTCTCTCTCTCTAGGTGGAACCTATTACCCGACACGTCATAGCTCCATTCACGAAAAGAGGCTAATAGTGTTCAACTACTGACAATTGAATCAATAGTAGCTTGTCCAAGTGGCGAATGGCGTATTCCAAAACACACGTTTACATTAAGGTAGGCTTGTGATTGTATTCACTCGTTTAATCTATTTCGGTCCCATCGAAACATAGTTGCACGTTGCTTCCTTGCACGTTGCTTCCTGGGACGCACATTATTGTTTGTTTCACGCCATCTCAATCGCCGAGGCATTGGTGAAGTGAGAGTATGTCAAACATTGAAATTTGCAACAAAAGCGGTAAAGTACATACTGCAATTGAACATAAGCAGTCTATGAAAAAGAGTATATTTAGAATAATATCACAATAAAAAGTGAAAGCACAAAACCCATCCCTATAGCAATGAAAAAGAACAGCAACAAAAGAATGCTAAGATTACCTCACGAAAAAGCACGTATAACCATTTTTTAAAAAAGCGAAATTTGAGCGCAGCAAATAACCTGTTTCACCTTTTCGATAGATTGAGGCAAAGAAATCGAGCAAAACATGTATGCGCTATCACAGCATTTTTTTTTTATTTTTCACACGTATTACTTTAACAAAGACTCCACTAACCGTTCTTGACAGTCATGAAGGAAGCTTTGTGGTCGGAGAAATAGACTGATATATGTTCGACTTGGTACACCAATGCTTGAATCTCGAAGACGAGATTATACAAGTGCCTCGCGAGGTTGTCACAGCCGTGGGACGCCTTACGAGCGAGAGGAACGAGATGTTCTCCCGCATTAGTGTGAATAAATTCCTGTTTGTCTTTATGTCAATATTAAAGTCCCCCACTACTAACATCGGTGTGGATCGATGGACGGTTAATGCGAGTTGCAGGAAGTGCACGACGTCTTTCGTGAGTCCCGTAGGGGCGAAGTAGGCAGCTACTACCAGCAAGTCGTTGGGCAACTTTGCGGCGCACAGTTCGCCAACTTCATGTGACGTGCCAAACATTTCGGCGGTCGTCTCGCTCATGGCTCAGAAAGAACTGGCAGATAATTTCGCAGTGGCGAACGGCAGTGGCAATTTCGGCTCGGGCGGTGCACATATACAGATCCGCCACCACCGATCTGGCTCTGATTGCCACCGCACAGGGGTTGCATTGGAGGAGGAGCGAAGAAAGGAATTAAGTACGAGCCGGCGCTTTGACAACCGGAGACTCGCAGTAAGAGGGGGGAGGGGGGCGGCGTGTACACCCAGCGGCAAACGATGGAGGCAGAAGCGCGCGCAGCAAGCGGACAACGCGATAAAGGGAGGAGGGAAGAGATAGCAGCGACTGACTGATGCTGCTGACGCCGATAGTGAGTCAACCCCAGCTGCGGAGTTGGTTTCAGGGACAACGCCGCCGATGCCGACGCAAACAATATGATACCCTCGCTTCTGCAGCGCCAAGAACCAGGTCTAGCCGTGGGAAGGTGGTCACGTATTCGTCGACGAGCCGGGGCCTACGTGAAATAACCGGCGCGTCGGCAACTGAAGAGCACCCTATCCGCCACACAGGAACAGGGGGGGGGGGGACCCTCCCCTCCTCTTTCTGCATGGCGGCGACGGTGTTCTATGCAGTCACGTTATCTTGACTCTAGCGGCATCAGCGGCATCCAGCGGTATCAGTCGGTCGCTGCTAGCGCTGGGGGGATGAAAGGGGGGCGGAGCTGGTTACGAAGCCAACGACGACGACGACGCCGACGCCGACGCGAAACCCAGGAACGGACGCCAAAGAGCTGCGCTCTAAAACGTGGGATGGGTTATTAAGGCGAAAGCCTTTAATGTCTCATACTGTCGTCCACAAATGTGGCCGCGTTTCAGGGGCTTGCCTTATATGGGAATATGCCAACTGCCATTGATTCGATACTTACTTTATAGCAATCGGATGATATCGGAGCATGATTTAGAGCATTTGCAAGAAAATTCCATGATAATATACCACTAATAATAAAATACATAAAGATGCCCATAGGAAACCATCCATTTGGAGGTCATCGTAACTATCACAACCATTACATACTAGTTAAAGGGGGTTAACTATTAGTAACCAGATATTAACTAGTGCTCAGAAAGTGCAAGTCATGGCTAACTATCACTAACCAATGTAATTGTTAGTCGTTTCAAGACGTCCATAGCCGTCACATGGTGACGTCATCTACCGTGGCGACATGACCAGATGAGACGTGATTATGACGTCACATCCGATCATCTCTTATACCCGGATGTGATAATGACGTCACATCCGGTCATGATGTCGTGCCTTTGCCTGCTTCTGATCTCGGAGGTCTCGGCTCACGTCCCTTAGGCCTGGGTGCGGGGGCGGAGATTGGGGGCCTCCTTATCTAGTGGAAAAACAAAGTTGTTATGACATCACATACGCATATACGAAGCTGACCCCGCCGGGCATTCCATCCCGGCGTCCGTGCAGCGCCTTTCAATTGGCGCTTCCTTGAACACCGCACCATAGAGGATTTACAGAAATAGACGCTGTACAGCAGGCATCAGGTGCGTGTAAAGCAAGAAAGGGCGAAGTATCTCTCAGAACTCTAGTCAGCCACAAACGGTCTCGCAGTCAATGCGTAAGCAGCGCCGAGGGAAAGGCCTGCGCCTTGAAGCACTTTAGTGAGTCAAAGTGCCATTGAATTTTGTTCGCGATATCTTTGGGAAGGGAGTCCAGTCTTTCGGCGTGTTTGGCTTGAATGAATAAATGAAACGTGTTAGTTTGACAGCGATGAAGAGCAACTTTATGCTTATGACCGGCACGTGATGAGCGACCGCTGTGCGGAATGATGAATGTATTATGTGAAAATGCGTGACAATATATTTTATGAAAACCAATTTTATTTTAGTTATTTATTCAGTACATACTGGTGCCTCAGCGAGGGTGTTGCAGGATTGAGCGAAGGAAAACAGAAGCACAAGGGATACACAGTATACATGAATCAACAAGGATAGAAGCAGCTGCAATAGACCTATCACAAGCGAGCAACGCAGGGGAAATTCAAAGTAAAAAAATGAGAAAACGAAAAGAGTGCTAAGTCTTCAGCCAGGGATAGAGAACCGCGAAGCAAAGGCATTCAAAAACGTGCTGTTGACAATATTATCTAACGGTGAATTCCAATCTCGAATTGCTTGCAGAAAAATGAACTTAAAGATTACGAAGGACTTTAGCGTCTAAATTAGTGAAAGACGAAAGCCTGAGTGCCGCATTCTGCTACGCAACTTGCAGTATTTGGTAATTAATCATGCAGACAATTGTTTATTTACGTACTTAATTACCTAATATTCATCGATTAGCAATTACTTATTTATAGCTGTCAAGTAGTATTTGATGTAAGGCACGCATTCCTGCAAACTGTGGTGGTTTGTGATTGGTCGAGACCTCTACGACGTCATCCCGGCTCGGCTAATCAGAGCCGCCGCAAAAGCGAGACACATTTTGTCCACGACAGCATGAGCCATTAAAGGTTTTCGCATTACGATTATTTTTGTGGGCTCGATATTCTGTTAGACGTTTAGAGTGTTGTGTCCTAGATTTTCGCGCTTTCGAAAAAGATAAGTACTGATTAGGGTGGATGTTTAGTGCTCCGGACAAAAGTGTGCAAATAAATGTTCGGCGGGTATTCGCGCGAAAACTAATAGCCGGAAGTGCAGTTCGTCTTGGAAGTTAGGATGGGGAATCGAGGCGGCGAATCGTTCAACGGAACACTGGTTGAGTTCGATGCAATGTTCGATCGCCTGCAGCCAAGGCTTTCGCACATTCGGTTCAGCTGCCCCGAAACCCTCACATTTGTCCGGTAAGCAGCATAATTTATGTTTACGTGCATTGAGGTAACGCCAAAACTTGGGCGGAGCTGTTCGTATAAAGTTTTTAAAATGACAGTCATAAATTTATGCCTTGTGATCTTTAAAGCATAGTAAAGCGCACGATAGTTCAAGAATCTTGTTTTTATAAAGAGGTATAGAAAACTTATTTTTAGATTTCCTCAGCCTTCATATTTTAGTTTTATGTGCATAACTTCGCGCGAGATACGTGGATTACTTCTGCGAACTTTCTTTACTTTTGTAGGCCCATATAGCGACAGGCAATGATCAACAGTGTATTTAAGGAACTTCCCCATGTTAACGAGGATCGAGCTGTCTGAGTAGAGAAGGGCCAATTGAGAATGCTTACAGGCCAAATGATCTAATACAGCGACGTCATCAGCGTTTGTTCAATCGTCTATATGTGCTGTTGATTGTTTTGCCTGTTGCGGTGTGCCAGGTTTGATGGAGCATATCGCTGTTTTATGGTTGGCAATACTGTTGGCAACTTCGCAAAAGACATTCTCTTTCGAAATGGTGTCGCATATGAATGTTATGCCCAGGATGCTGCTACCTCTTATCGTAACCCGCGTGTGCAAATGTACAATTTGGTTCAACCCATAGTTAAATGCTAATTCGAAGTGTGTATTGGCGCAACCGCTCCCCTATCTATACTTTCCCATGATATGCCGGGAAGATTGCTGTCTCCTGTAAGAATAATTTTCTTGGATATATAAATATGATGTTGAATATACTGTGTTAGAGTGTTCAGAATATACTCGCCTGCTTCAGTAGGCCGTTATAGCGTGCCTATAGGGAAGATGGCTTTATCAACTGTTATCGTGCCCCAAAGCGCTTCAATACCGTCGACATCAGGCAGCGGCTTAGTGAAAAGGCCATCTCTAAAAGTATTGTAACACCTGTAACACGTATAGATCTATCTTTTCGAATGTAAACATAACTCGGTGGCAAAATATGATCATTGCGAATGTGTGAAGACAACCAAGTTTCCATGATGGTGACAACATCAGGACAGTGTTCAAGGCCGAATAATTCTAAATTAACAGAGTTTTTTTATATACTACGAGCATTTATATTTGCTACGATTAAGATTTTCTGTCTCAAATTGTAGCGCTCGTTTCTTTGTCTTGTGGACTTTCTTTTTGCGGCTACTTTATCACTTTTTTTGCTGTCATCCCAAAAAAAAAGTTTCATCGTTAGCAATTATCTTGTAGTGTAGTAGTATGACCTTTTCTTTGTGATCACACCCTCATCGAGAAGTCTTCGCTGATCGATGTCGAGGAACCTTTTAGTTTTCAGCACTTTTTAATTTTTTTGCTTTACCTCTGTAGTTTTGCAAGTTGAAGATTACAGGTCGGATTTTGGCATACTTCTTTGCACCGAGACGACAAATGTTTTCCAAACTTGGGGTAGTCACACTCAGCTTCGCATTTATTAGATTGCACACCGCTGCCTTTTTTATATCTCCTGTTTCAATGACATCCTCGTCCACACCATATACAATTAAGTTTGATTGCTCTATTTCGGTTCTCAAGCTCGTCTACCTTACGTGAAATATCGCACAGAAAGCGTTCCACTGTCGCCAATCTTTCTGCCATTATGGATACCTTATTTTCATGTTTTGTGCATCAAGCTTTGCACTAATATTAGCCAATGACTCACTGATCCTTTAGTGTATTTACGTGAGTAGTCACTTTCTGAATTTCAGCTAATACATATAATATGTTAGGGCCAGGATTAAAGCTAAAGTAGTCATAAGTGACTAACAGCGCGCTTTTCTTAATTTTACCCATGGCCGTGTTTCAGTCGAAGCGTTTCGCGCACTATGAGGATTTCATATTCTCATATGAGATGTTGGCCATAAGGGTTTCTTCTGTGGTGTAGGTGT
>JAJIZL010022524.1:611787-656153 GCA_023969395.1 Amblyomma maculatum | reverse complement strand
TTAGCATTTAGTGTGAGGTTGAAAGGCGCTGCGTCAGAAAGGGCGTGCATGGCTCGTGAGAGAGCTGCGTCCCATGTCCGGGGGACCCTGCTTGAATTAAACAGCAAGCCAAGTACACACACTGCGTCCACAAACGGTGCGGCGGCGGCTTAAGGGCCCCTGAACTGACCGACGCGGAGTACGTTACTTTTCTTTGTGATGAGCTACACTCCAGATAAAGCTGCGTATTCCGAGAAGATGTTCAAAAAGCCAATTAAACTGTTATTGTCACGCATGAAGAGTGAAATGTCGTCCGCGTATGCAAATACAGCGACAGACTCCTGTCCTACTGATGGGAAACCTCGAATACGCCGGTCCGCGGCGAACCTACGCAGCAGCGGGTCGAGCGAAAGTAAGAGTACCGGCGAGAGTGGGCACCCCTGACGCACTCCCCGCGTAATTGAAAAGCTTCCGGCAATTAAGGCATTCAGTACTAGTTTACTGCTAAGGTCTGTGTAAAGGCCGCGTAGGAGCTGAACGAATTCTTCAAGAAAACCTAGTGAGCGGAGCACGGCGAACAAGTAACCATGTTCTAGGCAGTCGAAGGTCTTCGCCTTCGTATGGGATAGTATGCGATAGACAAATCCTGCAGGTAGATTCGCGTCCTAAGGACGAGCAATGTGGCTACGAGATTATAGCCGGTGTAAGGAGGGTGATCGGTCGTCACGATGAGGGACACGACGGCATCATGCCCTCCGGCATTGGAACAATAAGACCGACGCTGAACGACGGTAGCTTGGTTCAGCTCTCGAGGAAACAATTTACGAGCCTAAGTAAAGAACGATCGAGAATGTCAAAGTGGAATAAAAACCTGCTAGTAGCCCGTCAGGAACTGGAGCGGTCGACTGGTTCATGGCGCCTTAGCCAAACCGCACCTCCTCCAAAGTTGCCGGCTCATTAAGTGCCGAACCTGTCTTCTGGAAATTGAGGAAGAGGGAAAATCCCCCTCCTAGTCGAGGCCTTACGACGACAAGAGGCGTGGTGTAAAGAGAATTTACTGGGTACATACATACAAAAACGCTCATTACTCAAAGACAAAAGCACTATATATACCAAAGGCATGGTGTTCAGAAAAATATTTATTAGACCTTCACATTAGACATTCACATGAGGGGCGACAAATGAATATAAGGAAGAAAACCACGAAGTGCTGCCAATTCAACCATTAGTACCACCTTCAAATGGTGAATGGCATATTTCAAAAGACAGGTTTCCAATAAGGTAGGATTTTGATTCCATGCAATCGCTTAATCTATGTTAGTGTCGCCAAAGCACCGGCTTAAACTATTGCACGGTGCTTGTTGGGACGCACATTAATGTTCACTTTGTGCCATCTCAATTGCCGTGGCATTGGTGAAGGGAGAGTGTGTCAAACATTGAAATTTCAAACAAAAGTGCTAAAATACACTGTGTTTTCACATAAGCAGTATGTGCAAAAGTATAATTAGAACAATATCAAAATAAAGAGCGAAATCAGAAAACGCAACATCACTATAGGAATGGTTTGGTTTGATTTCGTTTGTGGGGTTTAACGTCCCAAAGCAACTCAGGCTATGAGAGACGCCGTAGTGGAGGACTCCGGAAATTTCGACCACCTGGGGTTCTTTAACGTGCACTGACATCGCACAGCACACGGGCGCCTTGCTTTTCGCGCCTTGGGAACACTAGTCGAGCGCTTTAAACACTGCGCCAATATGAAAGCAAGAAATGAATGCTAAGATTAGCCCACGAAGGCGCAAGTAAATTTTTAAAAGCATGTCACTGGTAATCGGTTATTAAGGCGAAAGCCTTTATTGCCTCATACTGTCTTTTTCAAATGTGTCCGCGTTTCGGTGGAATGCCTTATTTGGACATATGCCAATCACCATTGAATCGATACTTAATCAGGAGCAATCGGATGTTATCCGAACATGATTTAGGGCATTTTCAAGATAATTTCATCATATTTTATGACTACTGATAAAAAAGGTAAATAAGCCCAAACGGTCCTATGCATTTTGAGGTCGTAACTACCACAAACATCACATACTACTTAAGGGTTGCTAACTAACACTAACAAGACATTAAATAGTCCTCAGAAATTCCGTCGTGGTCAACTATCAATAAACAATAGTAAGGCGTTTCGACACGTGGTCGAAATTTCCGGAGTCCTCCACTACAGCATCTGTCATAGCCTAAGTCGCTTTGGGACCCTAAAGCCCACAAACCAACGTAGCCATCACATGCTGACGTCATCGACCGTGGCGTTGTGATTAGATGAGAAGTCATCATGACGTCACATCCGGTCATGTCAAATAATCGGATGTGATAATGGCGTCACATCCGGTAATGACCTCATGACTGGTGATAACATCAGGAGATTCACGCATATATGCAGCTGACCCCAGGGTGTTTCATCCCGTCGTCCGTGCGGCGCCTTCCATTTGGAGCTTCCTAGAACGCCATACCAGAGAGCATATATTGAAATAGACGGAGTACAGCAGGCATCAGCGGCGTTTAAATTTGGTTGAAATCTGCCCCGCCGCGGTGGTGGTGGCAGTTCCTGGCCCTACGGGGCTGGGACGGTAGGTCAGCGCCACTTGCGGCCAGGGCTAGCCAGCCACTGATTTTTATCTGTTGTAGGCCGTCATTGCAACCGCCACCGCTTCGGTGGTAGTGGACGAGGGGCTGTTGTTGCGGCGCGCGTCTTTCTCTCCCTCTTCTTTTCTTGTCTATTTTCTCTACTGTCCGCACGAGGCAGCGGAGGTGGCTCAGCTACAGAGCCAGTAGCAGGCCCGTGCATTTTGTTTTCTTTCTTCCTACAGCCACAACAACGACAACAACGCCGCGGTGGTGTAGTGGTAAGACGCCCGACTATTGTGACGGAGTACCTGAGCTCGATCCCGACCACCGGTGGCTACGTTTCGATCTAGGCTAAACAAGTGGCGTACATGTGGTGTGCGATGTCAGTGCACGTTAATGTTCCCCAGGTGGTGGAAATTACTTCGGAGACCTCCACTACGGAACCCCTCTCCCTCTTTCCGCTTTCACACCCCCCTTCTTCCATTCTCTTACGGCATGGTTACCTGGGGATCTTTAACGTGCGATGTCAGCGCACGTTAAAGATCCCCAGGTGGTCGAAATTACTCCGTAGCCCTCCACTACGGCTCCTCTTTCTTGCTTTCCACTTTAACTCCCACCCTTTCCCTTCCCTCACGGCGCGGTTCAGGTGTCCACAGAAAACGAGTGAGACAGTTACCGCGCCTTTCCCTTCCAGAGAACCAATTATTATTATTATTTATTATTCAGGCATCCACAGAATAAGTGTGACATATACCGCGCCTTTCCTTTCATGTGACCCAATTATTATTAAGGCGGAAGCCTTTAATGGCTCATACTGTCGTGGACAAAGTGTGTCCCGTTTTTTCGGCGGATGTCGCCTGGCGTTCCTTGGAGCGCGTGCAAGTGTGCAATTGCAGATGACAAGAATGCTAGACACGGTGAGACTTGTGAGGAAAGGCGCAGTATCTGTCACACCACCTCCGACAAGTGTGGGTTTGGATGGTAGGTCATCGCTCCTGTCGCGTGGCGTTCCTTGGCGCGGTTTCAAGTGTAGGGCGCGTATTTCGAGTTTGCGTCGTTATTGAGGTGTCGCTGTCTCACGTGACCTCAAGTAACCTGATTGGTCGAAATGCCGGAACTGACTATTGGCACTGCGGAACCTGAAGAGGGGGCAGCATTATGTTCTGGCATTTCCACAATTCAGGAGACTTGAGATCGGGGAGATAGCTACACTTACGATAACGACGCAAACTTGGAGTACGGGCCCAGGATTCCAGACCGCTGGAACGCTAGACAAGATAGACGTCTCAGGTTTCCGCCTTTCACTACTTTAGTCGCTGTAGTCCCTCGTAATTTTTATTATTATTACGAAAAGGCGCAGTATCTGTCACAGTTCTAGTCAATCACAAACGGTCTCGCTGTCAATGCCTAGGCATAACGGCGGGGAAGGTGATGGTGACAAACTTTATTAAGGCGAGCCTTAGTTGTAACATCCTAGTTGTGGGATGATTCTTGGATGCGTGTCGTGGTCGGCAGGTGATGCTTCCCGGCTACTTCCAAAGCCCAGTCCACCAGCTGCCGTTGGGCAGCCGGGTCAGAACTGGACACCGCAGCCTCTCATCGTTCGAGATCTGTGAGTTGCCATTCGGTGGTTGGAAGATGCTCAGAGCGAGAATAAAGAATGTGAGCAAAATCCGCTTTGGGAGCCCCGCAAAGGATGCACTCCGGCGTGAATATAGTCCCGGGTGAACAGGGGCTAAGTAGGCAGGGGAGAGGAAGGTGCGGGATTGTAGCTGGCGCCACGTCACCTGCTGCAATTTACTGAAATACATCTGTGGAGGGGGATAGGAATGACGTTGTTCACGGTAGTGCACAGTGATCTCGTGGTAAGCGACCACACGATCTCGAGCGTCTCCCCAGGTGTTTGCGACTCCTGCTCGGCTGACAAAACCTCGAGCTACAGAATGAGCCGCCTCGTTTCCTGGGTGGCCGGCGTGGGCCGGAACCCAAAGAAGCTGAATTGGTCGGATAGGGACGGCAGAACGGCTAAGAACCCGGAACGCGGGTTCGGAGATACGGCCTTTCGAAGAATTTCGTACCGCTATCTTCGAATCAGTGAAAATGAGGGTCGCTGATGTAGTAGCGATTGCTAGGGCTATACAGCCGCTCCCTCCGCTTCCGCGGAAGTGGGAGCGATAACAGTACCTGCTTAAGAGGGGTGAAGTAGTTTGATACTACCGCCAAGGCAAAGGCGGAAGAAGAGCTGTTACAGGCAGCATCGACGTAGACGGTCTCCGGCTGTGTGCCAGTGTTTGTGTTGGGCTGCAGCCCAAGCAGCACGATGAGCCGCGTGATGTTCGAGTTGCATGTTCTTGGGGAGGGGGTGAATGGTGAGAAGGTCTCTGGTGCGGCGTGTGAGCGGGAAGGTGTGGGAGTAATATCCAGGGGAATATAGGCGAATAGTATCAAGATTGTGACAACTTGTGGCGTCCCAGAGACTGTGGACCATGTATTATTGGTGTGCCCAGAGTATGCGAACGAAAGAAATGTGCTAGCTGCTTCCTTGAAGCGTTTAGACAAGAGGCCTCTGTCGGAGGAATTGCTGCTGGGCGCTTGGCAGGACAAGGGGAAGGGCGTCCAGGCAGTGCGTGCTCTTTGCCATTATTTGAGCGCCAGCGGACCTGATTTGCGCTGGTAAAGCAAGCTGCTGTGTCTGAATATATATTAACGCGGCAGCGTTAAGGAGCTCGTGTCGCAGAAAAGCCGGTGTCGTCGGCGTCCAGTGCGTGATAAATCCCGGCATCCACTTCATAAATAAAGATGCACTTCATAAATAAAAAGCAAGTTCCAAGATGGGCTGGGTGGGAATCGAACCAGGGTCTCCGGAGTGTGAGACGGAGACGCTACCACTCGGCCACGAGTTCTTTTTTTTTTTCTTTATTGCATGGAAAAACTTTCGGTGCTTGAGAGCGGTACAAAAGCGCTTCTAGTGAATGCGGTGTTGCCTTAGAAACATGCTGTAGAACGTTATACTGCAGTGTATATCGGTAATTATGAGCATGTTACTTACAGAAGTCGCAGTTACATGAGTAGCGAAGTACGTTTCCGCTACATTTCTTCTGCGCTCTGCGCACATGCAGAGCCATCTTGCGGCAAACACAGAAGAACCCCTCCTCGCAATGTGCGGCGCTGCCCCGACACGTGGCGCGCCACTCGCCCCTGACGTTTCGCCGTGCACCCTCACAGGTTGTAAAATCAAGCGTCTTTCCTTTCTTTAGATCACTATCTTCGCTCACCCGCTTCTCCCCTTCGGGTTGCGCGGGTACCGGTGCGAGGATGCCCAATACCCTTGCGTTTAGTAAGTTTTCTCGACGAGGTGCAATAACGCTATCGCGGTCCACTCTAGAAGGCGAAGCTTAAGCGTCCTCCAAATTTTTTCATATGCCTTCTCCCACATCGTCACCCATCATGATCTTCTTTCTTCTCTCCTTCCCTTTCCCCAGTGCAGAGTAGCAGGCCAGATTTGAATTATTCGGTCCAACCTCTCCGCCTTTTCCTTTCAATAAATCCATCTCTCTATGTGACAGCCAGCTAGGGTGGAGGAAAGCCGATCAATTTGGGCTGAGCTGATCGATGAGCCTCGGTAAGTTCGGCGAGGGTATTCTGTACATCAATCTTAAGAAGGCGCTCATTCGACGTGTGGCGGGGAAGATTGAGGGCCGTCTTGTATGCCTGACGGATAAGTCAGTTGACCTTCTTCTCTTCTATTCGAGAGAGGAAGAGATAGGCTAATGAATAGACTACTCGGCTCAGGACGAAAGCCTCGATCAGGCGACGGAGGTCGGGCTCTCGCATGCCATGGTGTTTGTTAGCTATTCGTCTAATTAGGCGAACTGTTTGCTGAACGGTAACAGTGAGTTTGGCGATCGTGGCAGTATTTTTGCCATTTTTCTGGAGAGTCATCCCGAGGATGCGAACTCTCTCCACCTCCGGGATGCAGGCGGCACCAATGGTGACCTCGACGCTAGGCGGGGGAGCTTTTTCTACCCTTCCGCGATGCGGGTGAAGGACCAAAAGTTGCTGTGTCTTTTCAATGGTTCCCACATTGCCTGTGGAGGTCCATAGGGTGATGTCGTCAGCATAAAAAGAGTGCGAGAGGGCAGGAATGGCTGATAGACCTTTCGTCATGGGGATGCGAGTAATATTAAGCAGAAGCGGAGAGAGCACAGATCCCTGAGGGGTACCTCGGTTTCTAAGGATGAAAACAGGGGAACAGAGGGAGCCAAATGTGATTTCAGCTGTGCGCTGACAAAGAAAGGCTGAGATGTACTGATGGATACGATGGCCGAGGTGTAGGGACGATAGAGCGTCCAAAATGGCCGAATGGAGTATATTGTCGAATGCCTTTTCCAGGTCGAGGGCGAGCACCGCGCGCGTCCGCTTCTGTTACGGGGGTGAAGGATGTCTTCTGATAGCTAAAGTTAAGTTAAATTGGTTCACAGGAAGGGAAAGGCGCAGTAACTGTCACACTTGCTCTGTGGACACCCGAACCGCGCCGTAAGGGAAGGAAGGAAGGTGGGAATGAAAGTGGAAAGAGAGAAAGAGGAGCCGTAGTGGAGGGCTACGGAGTAATTTCGACCACCTGGGGATCTTTAACGTGCGCTGACATCGCACAGCACACGGACGCCACTTCGTTTCGCCTCCATCGAAACGCAGCCGCCGCGGCCGGGTTCGAACCCGGGAACTCCGGCTGCAGCATGATATTTTAAGTGGAGAGGTGAGGTCGGAATCCTACCATTGTGGGGCGAAAGAGGAGGTTATCGTCTACGTGTTCCTGGAGACGAGCAAGCATAACTTGCTCAGAGCTTTTCGAGGCAAGACGTAAGAGAAATAGGGCACCGATTTCTTATATCCAGATACTTGCCTGGCTTGGGGATGAAAGTTATGCAGGCATGAGTCCACTGCGAAGGGAGGGTTCCCGTTCGCCAGCACTGATTGAACAGGTCCGCAACAGCATCTACAGACGAGCTGTTCAGATTGCGGAGCGTTCTATTAGTGACTGTCCCAGCTCCGGGGGCTGAGGTGGTTCGGAGTTTGTGCATGGCCGCGCGAACCTCCACTGGGGTGATATCTGCGTCGAGATCTGGGTTGGGGTTCCCCGTATACGGAGGAAGAGGTGTGGGTGGTGTTGTGGTTAGATATTGATCTCTAAGGGCTTGGAGAAATGCGTCGTCTGAGAGGGGGAGTTGGTGCAAGATGCTTGTGACATTCTTGCGTTGGGTAGTCTTTGTGTGACCCGGATTCAAGAGATGCCTAAGGAGGGACCAAGTGTTTTTGAGGCCTAAATTTCCACTCATGCGGTCGCAGGCTTGTCCCCATTGTTGATGGGCTAGGTCGCGTGCATGCGCTTCAATCTCGCGCACATGGTCAGCAATACATCGTTAAAGGGGCTTTTTGTGCTTTTGACATAGCCAGCGCCATTGCAGACTGGCATGTGCTTCCCACATATGGAGAAGGCTGCTATCAGCATTCGACGTGTCCTCAGGCTCTGGAATAGTGGAAGTAGCACGGTCGATATCGCGGTTGAGAGTGCTAGTCCATTCAGAGAGGTCTGTGATGGTGTCTGCGGCTAGGCTCCGAATCTGGCAGAACTTGTCCCAGTTCACCACCTCAACTCCTTGTCATTTTAGCGGGGTAATGGAAGAGATATGGAACTACGTGGAAATTATGTAATGATCGCTACCAAGTGAGTGGTATGTATTGATCCATCGGCTGTCGCGGATGCATTTGTTTGCTAAGTGTGAGGTCTGGGCTGGTGTTGTGTTGAACACTGGATCCGATCCGCGTGGGGAACGCTGTGCCATTAAGGAGGGAGAGGCCTCGTTCTGAATGAATGACCACAGGGAGGTGCCTTTACGACAGTTCTTGCGGTACCCCCAGCTGACGTGGTTGGCGCTAAAGTCACCTACAATCAGCAGTGAGTGATTCGAGCTTATCGATAGCGTCTTTCGGACAGCAGCAAGAAGGGGGGCAGGAGGACTTTTGGGAGGGCTATAGAGATTTAGGATGAAAAGACTATATGATTTGCATGTGCGAGGGAGAAGCTCCAGCAAGAGACCGTCAACGTCGGCTACCTCTGATGGGTGCTCTATCGCAATGAGATTGCAATGGACGAGTGTGGCAACCCTGGTCTGTGTTGTAGATAGTAAATGTGTAGTGTAATTACGGAGCTTGACTGACGTCAGAGTTTCCTGAAGCGCAAAAACACTGGAGGTGTCGCAGTTGGAACGGTTCTGCAAGTGAAGCTGCAGGTTGTCTCGTTTTAACAAAAACCCCAGCAGTTTCACTGCCATGGTTTGGGGTGTCGCCGCCATTTTGGACAATGACGGAGAGTGCGGAAGATGTAGCCGGTGGCATATGACGTCTGGGGGCAGGCTCGAGGAACTGCGTTTGGATTTGCGTGACAGAAGCCTCTTGATTGATCAGGCGAGTTTCGAGCGCCGCCACACGGTCAGAAATGCTATTCATCCATGTTTGAGTTTCAGAGTGGAACGTATTAAGCGTCGCTATCATGCGTTTCTCAAAATCTTGCATGAATGACGTGGCCTTGTGCACAAGGTCATGGCGTCATGAGCGGGCTTCCGCTTTGTGGGGAGCCCGCGTGCTAGTGGCGTGGCGCGAGAGGAGGAGACGGAAGGCATAGAGACAGGAGAGATAGTGGTTATTGTATTTATATGCAAAAGAAAGGAAAAAATGTTTGCCAGCCTCGGTAACGGCTATCTGATGTCTGAAGCACCTGAACTGGGATGGCAGAAATAAAGGGTTAGCGAGGAAGGGGTTGGGTGGTTCACAGTAAGGGAAGGGCGCAGTAACTGTCACACTTGCTCTGTGGACACCCGAACCGCGCCGTAAGGGAAAGGAGGAAGGTGGGAATGAAAGTTTAAAGAGAGAAAGAGGAGCCGTAGTGGAGGGCTATGGAGTAATTTCGACCACCTGGGGATCTTTAATGTGCGTTGACATCGCACAGCACACGGACGCCATTTCGTTTCGCCTCCATCGAAACGCAGCCGCCGCGGTCGGGTTCGAACCCGGGAACTCCGGCACAGTAGTCGGGCGTCTTACCACTGCACCACCCCGGCGGGGCGAGGAAGGGGTAGAGGAAATCAAAGAGTTGAGCGATAGTGAGAAAGGAAAGGGTAGGTAAAAAGAAAAACGAAATATATACACTATATAACAATATAAAGTAGTTTGCTTGAGGCCCATCCGCAAATCTCTTAGTTCACTGAGCACTCGGCACATCGGGCGGGCCACCGCACTAGCCCTGCGTCCATGTAAGTGTTTACGACGCCCGGAGGTGCACACTTGACAAAGCAATGACGACCGACGGGGGGCGATCGACCGTTATCGTCCGGAATAGCACACGTGGAGCGTAAGGTCAAAGCACGCATTTTCGGGCGAGGTGAAATAGGCGGATCATCAAGCCCGCCTGTTCGATATATACACAGGCTCACGTGGGTTCGCTCGCGGACGCACGCACTGCCCGGCGGCTACAGCAACACAGCTACGCTGTCCGGGATTACCCCCTGCGCTCTGTAAGCCGCCAGCAACTCACGTCGTGGTTCGGCAAACGCGGCGCAGTGCAGTAGATGTTCGAGAGTTTTTACTGCACCACAGCCGTCACACACGTCCCTGGTGGCAAGTCCGTGGCGCATCCGTCGTTCCCCAGGCGACACACATCCAATGCGTGCACGGAGGATAATTGCGCGTTGCAGCCGAGTCAGCGAGCGGCCGCTGACACTAAATGCGCTCACCTCGTGATACGTAGATCGGGGTGCTGCATCCGGAGGTAGTCATAGAAATGGGGCATGTTTGGATTTGTCGGGGGTTGCACCACTGAGGGCAATGGAACTGGGGAGTGTTCACGCCTTAGATTTGGAGCTGCTCTTTAGGAGCGGCCATTTCGCGACCCTGGGAGTATAATTGCGTTCTGATCTCCGCGTTTTGCTTCTCGAGCGAGGAAGGCTGCAGCCGCCAGCTCACCTGGTTTTTCGAGGGATCCTGGGCTTTTAGTGCGTAGCAGTACTAGCCGCAATCACGGATTCCGCCGGGGTCTATCCGAAGCCGCTCATTCTCTCCCTCTATTCGTGAACTTGAAGCGGAGAGAGTTGTCTCCCCTGATGGGGCTGGTACAGGTGGGTCACCGCCGCTTGCGGCGGGGGCTAGCCTGGCACCGAATTTTAGAGCGCAGCTCTTTGGCGCTCGTTCCTGGGTTTCACGTCGGCTCGGCGTCGGCCTCGTAACCAGCGCCTCCCCACTTTCATCCCCCCAGTTCGAGCCAGCGCTTGGCAACCAAGGCCTCGCAGGAAGCGCGGAGCAGCCGGAGAACACAAGGAAAGGAAGGGGGTTTGGGGGGGGGGGGAGGGGTCGCCGGAGGAAGCGCTAGCAGCGACTGTCCGATGCCGCTGTCGCCGCTAGCGAGTCAAGACAACGTGACCGCGTAGATAATAATAATAATTGGTTCACAGGAAGGGAAAGGCGCAGTATCTGTCACACGAGTTTGTGGACACCTGAACCAAGCCGTAAGGGAAGGGAGGAAGGTGGGAGTTAAAGTGTAAAGAGAGAAAGAGGAGCCGTAGTGGAGGGCTACGGAGTAATTTCGATCACTTGGGGATCTTTAATGTGCGCTGACATCGCACAGCACACGGACGCCTCTTCGTTTCGCCTCCATCGAAACGCAGCCGCAGAGGTCGGGTTCGAACCCGGGTATTCCGGACAGTAGTCGGGCGTCTTACCACTGCACCACCCCGGCGGGGCATGACCGCGCAGAAAAACTGATTTATTTTTTATAGGAAGGGAAAGGCGCGGTAACTGTCTCACTTGTTTTCTGTGGACACCGCAACCAAGCCGTAAGGGAAGGGAGGAAGGCGAGAGTGAAAGTGGAAAGAGAGAGGCCTACGGAGTAATTTCGACCACCTGGGGATCTTTAACGTGCGCTGACATCGCACAGCACACGGACGCCTCTTCGTATCCCGTTCCTCTCGCTCGTAACGCGTCCCACGGCTGTGACAACCTCGCGAGGCACTTGCATAGATCTCGTCTTTGAGAATCAAGCATTGGTGTACCAAGTCGAACATATATCAGTCTATTTCTCCGACCACAAAGCTTCCTTCATGACTGTCAAGAACTGTTAGTGGAGGCTTTGTTAAAGGAATACGCGTGAAAAATAAAAAAAAAATTCTGCGAAAGCGCATACATGTGTTGCTCGATTTCTTTGCCTCAATCGAAAAGGTGAAACAGCTTATTTGCTGCGCTCAAATTTCGCATTAGGAAGTAATGTAATCGTCGGTAACTTTTTTATCTGTTCTAGGCAGTCATTGCACACGCCACCGCTGGTGGTGGACGACGGCTGTTGTTGCGGCGCGCGTCTTTCTTTCCCTCTTCCTTTTCTTTCTTATCTATATTCTCTTCTATTTTCACGAGGCAGCGGAGGTGGCTCAGCTACAGAGCCAGTAGCAGGCCCGTGCATTTTCTTTTCTTTCTTCCTACAGCCACAACAAAAAGAACAACTAACCACGGATTTCGCCGGGGCCTATCCGAAGCCGCTCACTCTCGCTCTCTTCGTGAACTTGAAGCGGAGAAAGAGAACAAGTGGCCCCGCCGGGGTGGCGCAGTGGTAAGACGCCCGACTACTGTGCCGGAGTACCCGGGTTCGAACCCGACCTCGGTGGCTGCATTTCGATGGAGGCGAAACGAAGAGGCGTCCGTGTGCTGTGCGTTGTCAGCGCACGTTAAAGATCCCCAGGTGGTCGAAATTACTCCGTAGCCCTCCACTACGGCTCCTCTTTCTCTCTTTCCACTTTCACTCCCATCTTCCTCCCTTTCCTTATGGCGCGGTTGCGGTGTCCACAGAAAACAAGTGAGACAGTTACCGCGCCTTTCCCTTCCTATAAATAAATCAGTTAAAAAAAAGAGAAAAAGTGAGACAGTAACCACGCCTTTCCCTTCCTATAAATCAATATAAAAAGAGAAGGTGACTACGCGAGTGTCTCAGCATTGAGGAGGTGGAGCAGCCGCGGAGCTGTAGTAGAAGCTTCTCTCTTCCTGAATCCATCCATCTCTCCGTGAACTTGAGAGGAGGAAGGGAAGGGAAAGTGGCGACGCTTACATCCCACGATCTATCGCTAACACTGAGGGGCGGAGCGACAGCATGATACACCCAGTCAGAGAGTAAGACAGTGAGAGAGGGGCGTGTCAGTTGCGGTCGTGGCGGCCGTCCCAGGGCAGCGTTGAACAAGCGTGTGTGCGTTTGCTTCGCGTCGCAATGGGCGAAGCCGGTCCATCTGGCATTGCGGCGCAGGTTCACCGGGCTCGACGTGCTGAAGCACAATGATTACGAAGGCAGCGGGAACGTGAGTCTACTGAATCTGGTGTTGCAGCTAAACGGTGCAAGAATTTGGAAGCACAAAGACCGAGGAAACGTGCCGAGCGTGCTCACGAAATATCTCAAGACACTGAGCGTCGGCCTGAAATGGATGCCGAAGCGAAGAGGAAGAAACGTGCGGTAGAAACTCCAGGGCAACGGGATGCTGTCACCCGTTAATAATTAGGGGGATTATTAACGATGCGCCCTTAACGGTGCGCACACTCCCAGACACCCTTAGAGTGAGTGGGGGTAGCTGTTCCGGTCGCAAAGGAGATGCCCTCGACCTGCGTGGCAAGCTCAGCCGGAATTCAACTACTTTGTAGTGACAGAAGGGGGTGGCCGTTTGGTGCCCAGCTGTCGCCGGTTCAAACCAGAGTAAGGATCGGAGTCAGAAGTAACAAACAAAACACAACTTATGCCCAGCAAGAGACGATACAACGAAATACACAAGAACACTTGAAATGCACAGACGAGAGGTTCACAGAATACAAACGCTAAGCATGCAACTACAGAGGGATTCAATAACACAGATGCTTTACAACACAGATCAAACACGAGAGAGTTACAAATACAAACACCAAATTGTTCACCGGGCACTGTTGCAGTCCGACGCCTCGAGAGTCACTGTGTGGCCGCCATACGAAACGAGCGCCGCTCCCTCGCAGGTCCGTGGGCTTGCCAGCAGCAGGTGATCCCCGGGAGTCCAGTCGAAGCACTGGCGAACACGCCGCAACCAGTGACTGACTGACTGACTGACTGACTGACTGACTACGCAAGCGGCGCGGTCTCTATAAATAGGGCGCGCCGCGTCTGTTTGTTAAGGCGCGCTAAGGCTAGCGGGCACGCACACTTAGCTTCGCTGGTTAGCGCTCCCTTCTCCTCCCGTCGAGCCGCGCGTCGTCATTGGCTAGGTCCCCTAGAATATTCTGGAGTTTTCTGGCATATTCCAGAATTATGAGTCCGCGTCATCGCCGGGTGATGAGAAAGACGGCGACGCGTACAAACCTACGCGCTCTCTCGCGCGGGGAAGGAGGTTTTTTTCTAAGTTTCCATGCGGCGCCGCGTGGGAATCGCGCCGCGCCGGCCTAATAAAAATGTGCGCCGATTTCGTGACAGATGCTCGACTGCAAGCGAAAGGTGCTGCCAGAAAGGTACACGCCGCTGAGAGGCTCGCGAAAAATCAAGACGGGACAAGGATATTAGAACGCCATTTTTTTGGCAACCGCGCAACCACCGGCGCTGTTTGTCTTTGTGACTGCTGGCCACCTCTTGCGTGAGCTAAGGGAAGATTTTAGAGAGAGTGTAAATTGCTGAAGTGTATGCATGAAAGGTATAGCTGGGATAAGCGGTGCTACGCACCTACTTCGTATTTGATTAACTATTCAAATCGGCCATATTTGGCCTGGAAGTGGCGGGAAAGACACACAACGGCGGCTACTGCGACCAGTTCTCGAGCGGGAGGAGGAGGAGCGTCGGCGGCTTCGCGACTCTCTGGACGTTTTGGATGGCGGAGATGGCAGTAGACCTGCCGGAGGCGTTGTTCCAGTATTGGAGACCGGCGTTTTGTTGACGAAGCGTTAAAAACGCACTTTGCACTTGCGCGTTCCTGTGAAGTGCGTTCCGCTGCAGAGGATACAATTGGGAGTGCTATCCGGCGTTGCTTTGATGGGATGAAATGCACCGCAACACGGGCCAAGGCCGGTTCGTTCTTTGGGACACACACCAGCACGATGGCCTGGCTTGCGGCAGCTGGTGCATGCCTAAACTTTCTCCTTGAAAGCGTAACATGCGTAGATGCCGTAAAAAAACGAGGTATTCCGGAACCTCCTTGGTGTCGATGAAGGCAACCAATATGGACTTGGCGCGTCCTAATTGGCGGGCTTCGGCGATTGTGAAGTGTCGGCTAGAGTTCAGTGCTACGAGGTCGAGAAGATTTCATCTGGGGTCTGGTTATAATTGGTTCACAGGAAGGGAAAGGCGTAGTATCTGTCACACTTGCTATGTGGACGCTCGAACCGCGTCGTAAGGGAAGGATGAAGGTGGGACTGAAAGTGGAAAGAGAAAAAAAAAATGGCAGTGGCATAGCTTGGTTAAGCCTGGTAATTGCGAAAGCAATAGCTATGCTTACGCCTAGGTTCAGCTTGTGGTGTAGCTGGTTGTGGTGCTTGTGGTTATGCTTATGGTTATGCAGTGATTCACTCTGGCCACGGCATATGGTTCAACTATTGTTTATTGGGGGGTGCTACCTGGTTATTCTATGTACAACTAGTAGCGAGGCAAGGAGTGCCGTGGCTGCAACGATATACTTGGTTGTGGGTGATTGATTTATAGGAAGGGAAAGACGCGGCAACTGTCTCACTTGTTTCCTGTGGACTCATCAACCGCGCCGTAAGGGAAGGGAGGAAGGTGGGAGTGAAAGTGGAAAGAGAGAAAGAGGAGCCGTAGTGGAGGGCTACGGAGCAATTTCGACCACATGGGGATCTTTATTGTGCGTTGACATCGCACAGCACACGGACGGCACTTCGTTTCGCCTCATTGAAACGCAGCCGCCATGGTCGGGTCGAGCCCGGGAACTCCGGACAGTAGTCGGGCGTCTTACCACTGCACCACTCCGGCGGCGCTCTCGGGTCTGGTTATAAAATGCGTTGTAGAGTATCCCTTTGACGGCGTTGTCAGGGGCAGCGACGTATGTTTTAACTGGGTACTGTTGGTCCTTAATTCGAAGTTCTTAAATCTGGACATAACGCTTCATTCGGACTTCTGAAGGCGTAGTCACGGTGGATGAATTATTGTAAGGGTTCAGTGAGAGCTTGTCTTGGGCTGAGCCTCTGCATAGTCAATCTCTGTGCCAATGCAGAGAAGAAGAGCACCGCCGTCCATGAGACGCAGGTCGAGGCGACCACTCAGCCGGAATGCGATCTTGAAATCTGAAGTTGGTAACCGGGGAGGGGAGCGTGCTTCTTGATTTTGGGTGGAGTATATACGCCTTGCAGTGATTACGCTGGCTTGCCTGGAGCTTCTCGGGAGCTGGACTCTTTTGACGCGTCTTGTGACGATGACTGCTTCGTGGTGGGGTAGAGTTTGTAGCGGGCCCGGACGGCTCGGGAACACCGTTGATCCTTTTCGAATTCTTATAGGGAAATGTCTACGTCTTCGACAGGGTACTCCATCTTGGATGATGTAGACTAGAATACGAATGAGGCGATGCGCAGCCGGCGGCGGGCGGACAGGCAAAGCTTTTAAACTCACTTCCAGTGGATGGAAATGTCCGAAAACAGTTTGCAGAGATGCACAATACCTTCATTGACTGTGTGCGATGGAGTCCAGGTCAGTTAAGGTTGATATTCCGCCGCGGCGAGCAAACGTTGATGCAGCCGATGTTAAGCGCGTCCGCATGGCTCGAAGGCAAACGCAGCCCCCCCCCCCCCCCCGTGCGGCGGGGAAGGCTTCCGCCTTGAAGCACTTTAGTGAGTTAAAGTGGCCCTGAAATTTTTTCACGATATTTGAGGGAAGATGATTCCAGTCCTTCGGCGTGTTTGGCTTGAATGAATAAATAAAACAGATGAGCTCTATAGGCTTCGCATATGGAGCTAGCATGAAATGTTATGGCGTTAATGAAGGCTGACTGGAGTGGCCATACAAGCCACGTATGCTCCGGTTTTGATGTGCTGAGCTGCTTGTTGATCCTTCTCGAACTGTTTCTCAGACAGGATGCCTGCGGGCATCATGTCTGCCTGGTAGCATGTTTTTGGCTATTGGCTTAACAACTAGTAGTAATGTTAGCCGATAAATGGGATGTTGCAAGGCTAGATAACTGCGAAGGAAATGCATTCGAAGATGTGCTGTTAACAATATTATCTAGCAACGAATTTCAATCTGGAATTGCTTGCTAAAAAAAGAAGTTAAAAGTATCATTGTGTGCTCGATATTCTGTAAGGTGTTTACAGTGTTGTCCAAGATTTTCGTGCTGTCGAAAAAGATAAGTACTGATTAGGGTTGATGTTTAGTGCTCCGGAAAAAAAGAGTAAAAAGACATTTTAGGCGGGAATTCTTCGCGCGAAAACTGATAGTCGTAAGTCCAGCTCGTCTTAGAAGTTCAGATCGGGAATCGAAGCGGCGATGCGTTCAACGGAACGCTCGTTCAGTCCGATGCAATGCTCGGGCGCCTGCAGTCAAAGCTTTCACTCCACATTCGGCTCAGCAGCTTTAAAACCCGCAAACGTTTCCGGTAAGCAGCATAATTTATGTTTACTTACATTGGGTAACGCCAAAACTTGTTCGTAGCTGTTCGTATCAAGCTTTTTAAAGTGACATTCACGTATTTTTGCTTTGCGGTCTTTACAGTTTGTTTTAAAGCGCACGATAGTTAAAGAACCTTGTTTTTGTAATGAGGTATCGAAAACTTATCTTTAGATTTACTTGGCTTTGATATTTTTGTTTCATGTGGATAATTTCTCGGGATATCCAGGGACTATTTCTGCGAACTTACTTTACTTTTCTAGGCACATAGAGCTGCAGGCATTGATCAACAGTGGGTTCAGGCAACTTCCACATCCTGTTAATAAGGCTCGAACTGTCTGTGTAGAGAAGTGTAAATTCACAATGTTTATAGGCTAAATGATCTAGTATAGAGGCGTCATCAGCGTTTGTCCAATCGTGCATGAGTGCTGTTGATTGTTTTGCCTGTCACGGTGTGCCAGGTTTAGTGGAGCATATCGCTAGTTTATGGTTGGCAATACCGTTGGCAACTTCGCAAAAGACGTTCTCTTTTGGAATGGTGTCACTTATGAATGGTATGCCCAGGATGCTGCTTCCTCTTAGCGTATACTGCGTACGTGCAATTTGGTTCAACACAAAGTTAGATGCTAGTTTGAGAAGTGTATTGGTGCTATTCTTGTCAACCGCTCTACTATCTAGACTTTCCCATAATATGCCGGGAAGATTGCAGTCACCTGTAAGAATAATTTTCTTGGATATATGGATATGACGTTGAATATACTGCATTGGGGTGTTCAGAATATATTCGCCTATGTCAGGTGGCCGGTTTAGCGTACCTATAGGGAGGGTGGTTTTATCAACTGTTATCCTGCCTTTAAGCGCGTCAATAGCGTCAGCATCAGGCAGCTGCACAGTGAAAAGGTCATTTCTAACAGTATTGCAACGCCTGTAACTCGTGTAGATCTGGCTTTTCGAATGTCAACCTAACTCGGTGGCAAAATATGACCATTGCGAACCTGGGAAGACAACCAAGTTTCCGTGATGGCGACAACGTCAGGATGGTGTTCTGGGATGAATAATTCTAAATCAACAGATTTTTTAAAATACTACGACCTCTAAAATACTATATTTGCTGCGATTAAGATTTTCTGTCTCTCAGATTTTAGCGCCGTTTCTTTTGTCATGTGGACTTTTTTTGATGGCCACTTTATTACTTTTTTGCTGTCATCTCAAGAAAATATTAAATCGTTATCATTTATCTGGTAGTATAGTAGTATGACCTTTTCTCTGTTATCCCTATCGGGCTTACAGCTGTACCGCAATTTTTTTTTAGTCTTCGCACCCTCAACGAGAAGTTCTGGCTGATCGATGTTGTGGAACCTTTGATTTTTAATACATTTTATTATGTTGGCTTTATCTCTGTATTTTGCAGCTTGAAGATTACAGGCCGAGTTTTCTCTTTCTTTTTAGAACCCTCACGAGTTCTGTTTTCTATACCTGAGGCAGTCACACCCAACTTTGCATTTTAAATTGCACGCCACTTCCTTTTCTAGATCTGTCTAATTGTCAGTCTCGTCCACACCATATACAATACAATTAAGTTTGATTGCCTATTTCGGTTCCCAAGCTCGGCTGCTTTACGTGCCATATCGCACATAGACGGTTCCATTGTCGCCAATCTTTCTGCCATGCTGGAAGCTTTACTTTCTAGTTTAGGCAGCGCATGAACTTTGTACTAATAGTAGCCAAGGACTTCCTGATCCTTTTGCTTTTATTACGTCAGTAGCCACTTTCTAAATCTCAGCTAACACATATTTTATGTTAAGGCGGGGATTGCATTCCACGTCGCCGGCAAACAACAAGAGAAGTTTCAATCGCACTAACAGTTATTCAACACCGGAGAAATCTGGGCGTAGGTCATCACAGTGATGGCATTAACCGAAATTTTTGCCAACCTGAATCAAAAGAACGAAAGGATTCATGATCCTCATGGTCGATGTGGTGTCGCCGTGCTCAATGACAGCATCCGGCGCGCATCTCGCTGTAAAGGCATATATCTTCGATAGCGTTGCGGATGCAGGTGCGTCGTCTAGGCATCCAAGAACTAGATGCGGTTGATACTCGGCATGCTGAAAATCGGAAGTTGTGGCACAGCAGTCAAGGCTCGATCCGCCAGTGAAGGGCAAAGTGATTTAGATGAGCCCGTTATCGCGAGATGCGTCGTTCCGTGCGGTCGGCAGGCAGGTAAATAGGGTATGAAGCAAAATGAGAAAAGAATTCTTGATCGTCCTGCTCGTGGTGGTGTCGCCATGCCCAACAAGAACGCGCCGCAATATGCAATGCATTTTGCGTAGCAGCGGCAAGCGCAGGTAACACAGGGTAGATCAATTATTGCTATGCTTGCGGTTCGGTTAAAATGAGAAATGATGAATCGAACAGCATTAATGTGGATCATTTCAAGAGCATGAGATTGTTGCGAATTTCCAGGGTCGCAGTGGAGCACAAGAGCAAGATGACCAGCGGGGCAGGATTCTCATTCTGAACAGCCCGTGCCCAGCTTGCGCTTCGAGCAGGCGGTGTACATCTTTATTTTCCTCTAACACGGGTTAGTAACGCTGATCTCAGCGCCTCCGCTTTATAGCGTCGGCGGGCGCTATAGGGCCCCCCGCCTAGACGGATTGGCGAAATATACGCGCCGACCGGGCAGAGATGGGGGTGCCACGGCGGCAAGCAGGTCTGCAGGTAAGCCGGAAACATCTGAGGGGAGCTCCTGGGGAGGTGTCTCGAGGTACGCGGGTTTGAGGCGATCTAGAGAGACGACTTCTTCACGACCATCCAGCAGGATTGTCGCTGACTTTGTCGTCCTGTTGAGGACGCGGTACGGGCCGTCGTATGAGGGGGTAAGAGGCGCTTTTGCAGCATCTCGCTTGAGAAACACATGCGTCGAGGAAGCAAGGTCTGGGTGAACAAAGGCTTGATGGGCAGATGTGCGAGGCGGCACTGGGCGCAGATGCTGAAGACAGTATTGTAGGCGATGAAGGTATTGTAGGGGCTGGGACGAGGGAGCCGAAGGTACGAACATGTCTCCGGGAAGCCGCAGGGATGTACCGAAGACGAGTTTGGCCGCCGAACAGCCAAGGTCACGACGCAGGACGGCACGTAGGCCTAGGAGCACCATAGGGAGGTGGTCGACTCAGTGCTCGCGATCCAGGCGCGCAGTGAGGACAGCCTTGAGCTGGCGATGGAGCTGCTCGACCATGCCGTTGGCACAGGGATGGTATGACGTGGTGCGGCAGTGTTTAGTGCCGAGTAGCCATGTGAGCGAAGTGAAGAGGGCACATTCGAACTGGAGGCCGCGATTTGTGGTAACAATATCGGGGCCGACGAAGCGGGAAACCCATGCTGAAACAAAAGCTCTGGCAATTGTTTGCGCAGTAATGCCAAGAATTGGCACGGCTTCGGGCCAACGGGCGAAGCGGTCAACCATCGTCAGAATATACTTGTAGCCCTGAGAGGGGGGAAGCGGTCCAACCTGGTCGAGATGATTATGGTCAAAGCGCGATCCAGGCGCCAGGAAAGACTGAGGGGGAGTCTTGGTATGGCGTGTCACTTTGGCGGGTTGGCAAGCAAGGCACGAGCGGGCCCACTGGCGAACGTCGGTGTTAATGTTCGGTCAGACGTACCGCTGGGTAACGAGGCAATGCGTGGCTCGAATGCTAGGATGGCAGATGTCGTGGAGGGAATGAAAAATGGCACGACGAAAGGCCTCCGAGATGAACGGTCGCGGTAAAGCCGATGATATATCGCACCAGAGCGATCCGGGTACAAACGGATGAGGCACGAGCGGCAGACGGAGGGCTCCGGGGTGGGCACGCAGAGCTTGCAGCTCAGGGTCTTTAATCTGAGCTCGGGCCAGAGATTGCTAGTCTACAGCAGGTGAAGACACGCCGAGGGTGGTAATGCGTGAAAGTGCGTCTCGGCAGGCTGGAGCTTCCGAGAAAAGAAACGCAGTGGGTGCCACTCGGAGTCGAGCTGCGGCTGGAGAACCGCACCAATGGCCACGCTAGAAGCATCCACCATGATGCGAGTAGGCGCGGAAGTTCTAGGGTGGATGAGGACAACTGAACCGGCGAGGGCTTGTTCTGCAGCCGTGAAAGCGGCCTGAGCTTCTTGAGACCAGAAAATCGCGGAGGATGAGGACTTGGTGGTGCGGAGAAGGTCAGTCAGGGGTGAATAAGCTCGGCGCAGTGTGGAATAAAGCGCCGTGAAAAATTCACTAAGCGCAGGAACTCACGGATTTTGCGTAAGGTAGTGCGAGCTGGAAAGTCCTTAACAGCCTGGACGTGAGAAGGCAATGAACGAATTCCCAGCGCCGAGATGCGGTGGCTCAAGAACTCGAGCTCAGAAGAGCTGAAAACAGAGTTTTGATTATTGACGACCAAGCTAAACTCTTGGAGGCGCTGAAAAAGTTCCCGGAGGTGACGCGTGTGATCCAGTGGAGAACTACTCGCGACGAGGATGTTGTCGATGTAGACAAATACAGCCGGGAGACCACGCGTCACTTCAGCAATGAATCTTTGGAAATTTTGAGCTGCGTTGCATAGCCCAAATGGCATGCGCACGTACTGAAGCAGTCCGAAGGGTGTAGTGATGGCCGTCTTCGGAATATCGGCTGGCTCAGCAGGGATTTGGTGGTACGCCTTGACAAGGTCCTGTGAAGTCTTCGATGTGTGGAAGGGGATAGCTGTTGTGGACCGTGTGAGCGTTGAGAGCCCGGTAGTTGCCGCGCGGACGCCAGTCACCCGGTTTTTTTCTTGAGCACCAGATGAAGTGGTGAGGCCCAAGCGCTAGATGAAGGGCGAATAATACCCATCTGGAGCATGTGGCAGAATTCCCGTTTTGCAAAAGCCAGACGATCACCGAAGAGGCGGATTGGACGAGCTGCGACAAGTGGACCACGCGTGACAATGTGGTGGTTTATACTGTGGTTGGGTGGCTGATGAAGATTACAAGGCCTCGTGACCGCGGGAAAGCCTGCGAGAACTTTGGCGTACGGGCATGACGGAATCAGAGTTCGGACGCCAATGGAAGCGACAGCCGATATAACGCCAGTGATGGAAAGGCGCGTCTTGCTGTCGATGACACGATGGCGACGCATGCTGACGTCCAGATCAAAATGCGTCAGGAAGTCGGATCCGAAGATGGGTTGATGCACATTAGCGACGATGAAGACCCATCGAAATGTTGCGCCGCAGGCCAATGTCCAGAGTGAGGGATCGGAGAGCATTGGTTGCGATGGAGGTTGAGTTGGCCGCACGGAGAATAGGTTCATGTGACTTGGAAGCACGGTCGGCCTTGGAGGACGGCAGTACGCTGACTTCACCACCAGTGTCGACGAGGAAGCGCAGGCTAGAAATGCGGTCCATGACGACGAAAAGGCGGTCTGGTTGAAGAGCGAGGTCACACGCCATCAGTGATCTCGCTCCGCATTTCCCGACCAGTTGCATGGTGGAGTGCACTGGCGGGCGGGGTGCTGGAAAATTCGGTGATACCAGCAGAGACGCGGTCAGCGAGGACTGGACGAGTGCGGACCGCTCGGCGAAGAAGAACGGTGGCGAGATATTGAGGGGAAACCGTGCTGGGCATGAGAGGACGCCCGAAAGGCATCGATAGAAGCGGTCAGCTGATCGATCCGGGCCTCTAACCGTGAAATGATGGGAGGTCTCCGGTGGAGAAGAGAGGGCAGCGACGGAAGAAGTCGCGCCGTGGACTCGATCAGCGAGCTGGGCGAGGCGGTCAAGGGTCAAGTCCCCCGCAGCAGCCAAGATGAGGCGGAGGGACTCCGGCAAGCGTTGAAGGAAGAGCTGCCTAAACAGTGCATCATTCGAGTCGGCGCTGCTTTCTCCAGGAGCTGCCACATGCTAGTGAGTAGCTGGGCGGGGCGGCGGTCTCCAAGCTCTTCGTAGGTGAGCAACTGCTGTAGGCGCGCACTCTCGGACGTCGTGGTGGGTCCAGAAGGCCCTGCTTTAGTCGCTGGTATGAAGCATCGCCCAAGGGTCCAGCGATAATGTCCGCATCTCTTGAGCCAATTCAGGAGGCAGATTGGAAAGTAAATGATGAAATCGAGATTCCTCCGAAGTGATGTGGTGCAGATGGTAGATGGCTTCCACTTGGGCCAACCAGATCTGCGGACACTTGGTGGAGCTGGAGAGCTGCGACGCCCCGCTGGCGCAAGGTAGCACCAGGCGGAAGGTCGCCTGAGGGCGGTAGGTTGCTGGGATCTGTCATTTCTTAGGCCGGAGTCACCACTGTTGCGAATCTGCAGGGTCGCAGCGGAGCACCAGAGCAAAATGACCAGCGTGGAAGGCTTCTCATTCTGAACAGCTTATGCCGTGCTTGCGCTCCAAGCACGCGCTGTACATCTTTATTTTCCTCTAACACGGGCTGGTAACGATGACCCTAGCGCCTCCGGTTTATAGCGTCGGCGGGCGCTATAAAGTAATTGCGACTGAGCTCCTCCGTGACAATGGAAACATGGGTACGCGAGATGCGTGGAATTTACTGCGACATCTTCTCAATCCCGAATACAGCAAAGGAGTTAAGAAGCAGGAAATACAAAGACTCCTTCGCATTAATGACCTCACGAACGAAGAAATCATTAAGGTTCCTAAGGCTGGCTATTTCAACATCTCTCGTGACAAAGAACCCCTTCCGGTATATAAAGGCAACCCGAACCCTCAAATAGACTCCAACATAACGGAAGCGGAAGTTCGAGCAGCTGTTCATAAAATCCGCACGCCCTCGGCACCCGGCGTGGATGGGGTCACAGATACTATGCTGAGAAACCTAGACAAAAACTCCATTTCCCAACTTACCAACTTTGCCAACGAATGTTGGAATAAAGGATCCTTACCGGAAACTTAGAAACACGCCAAGGTAACCTTTATTCCGAAACCAGGGAAAAAACTTTCAATAGAAAACCTGAGACCGATATCTCTCACCTCGGCCTAGGTAAATTATTCGAGCACGTAGCCCTGGCAAGACTTCAGTCGTACATGGACGAGTGGGATCTGTACCCTCATACTATGTTGGGATTCAGGCCCCTTTTATCCACACAGGACACAATGTTAAGGATTAAGCACGAAATTTTAACACCTGAGATGAATAACAGGGTAAGAGCCATATTAGCTCTTGACCTTACAAAAGCCTTCGATAATGTGAACCACAAAGCTATCATGGGTGCCCTATCCGAGCTGCAGGTGGGCGCCAGGATGTATAATTATATTAAGGCCTTCTTAACAGGTAGGACAGCAGAAATTCAATTAGGATCTACACATTGCAACAAATTCCAACTAGGGGACAGGGGCACGCCGCAAGGCTCAGTACTGTCCCCATTTCTCTTTAATATCATTTTAATAAATTTGACACGCAAATTGGAACAAATCCCAGATCTAGAACACTCTTTCTATGCCAGCGATATTACTCTATATACAAGGAAGGGTCACGCCGGCACAATTGAGGACACGCTGCAGCAAGCAGCAGATACGGTAGTGCAGGAGACGGAGAAAATTGGCTTGGAATGCTCATCTCAAAAATCGGAACATTTAGTCATTAAACCAAAAATATATACAAAATCATTAACACAAACATCAATATATGCATGAATGGTTTCACAAAAGTTACGCATACTGGGTATGCACATTCAATCAAATGGTAAAAACACGGATTTAATCCAAAAACTTCGAACGATAAGTAATCAAACACCTCGCCTTATTCGGAAGATATCAAACAAAGAAAGAGGGATGAAAGAAAAAGAGACACTAAAACTTGTGCAAGCATTCGTTCTCAGCCGCATTATATATTCCACGCCCTACTTATTCCTACAGGCCAAGGAAAGAGAAGCGATCGATTCCATTATTCGGCAGTCCTTCAAAACAGCACTCGGTCTTCCCATTTGCACGGCTACCGAGAAACTCATGCAACTGGGGATACATAACACACTAGAAGAAATGATCGAAGCACACCTCACGGCGCAGTACGAGCGGTTGAGCGCACCATCGACCGGAAGACAGATACTGCAAAAGACCGTCATACACTACGAGGGCAGACACTCACAGGTAATGTCGGTTCCCCGTCCAATACACAAAATACTGGTAGTCCCTCCACTACCTAAGAACATGCACCCGGAGTTTCACCTGCAGCGTCGGGTAGCAAGATACCAATCATTAGAGAAATACTATTCCAGTCTACCAAATATATGCGACATATGTGGACGCAGCAGAATACGGGAATAAGAGAGCATATGCCCTGGCACTAGTCGATCACAAGTATCGCTTACAAAATTCAGCGACGATAAACGAAGTACGAATGCCAGAGGAGGCAGAAGAGGCGGCTGTAGCTCTGGCGAGTGTCACGACGGACTCCAAATACATTATTAGCGACTCAAAAACAGCCATTATAAATTTCGCAAAAGGTAGAATTCATCCACCAGCAGCCAAAATTTTGAAATTTTTTGATTACTCTAAAAACGCACGTTCGATCAAAATTTTGTGGTTCCCCGCACACGGGAGTCATCCTGGAAACGAGGCGGCGCACCATTATGCCCGAGGATTCGTCGTAGGCCGGGAGGTGCGTTACCCCGAACTAAGATCGGCTCACGAGAGAGACCCTACGTACAGAGGAATTACGAATTGGTATAAAAACAACAGACTGAAATATCCGGAGCCCCACTATACACTCAGCAAATCACAACAAACACTACTTAGAAAACTTTAAACAAATACGTGCTTTAATCCGTTTAAGCTAGCACAATGGTATCCAGGCGAATACAGCCCCTCATGTTCACTTTGCGGTGATCAGAGGGCAGATCTCGAACACATCATGTTTAAATGTGAAAGCATGCATCCGCCGGAGGGCCTGCAGATTACCAATTCGGAACAGTGGGAGGCCGAATTGCCTAGCTCTGATCCAAGCCGGCAACACGCAATCACGGCTTGGGCCAAGGAGGTCGTCGAGCGCCATCGAGCGATGACCACCCCTGGGGCGGCTTGAGGAGAAGCGAACTCCCACGAAGAAAGAACTTTCCAAATTCTCCTCAATAGCTTCCTCCTCCTCCTCCATGACAATATGTAGCCTGTCACTATAGTAAAGTGTGGGAATATCCTCGTACAACATGTTTTAACGAGACAGATAAAAGAGCCCACTAAAGAGTGGCTAGAACCAGAAGAATGTTCCATTTATATGTGCTTTGGATATTTCTTCATTATGAATATACAGCTGGCTTTTGTTATTTCCTTTGAAGCGCGCACCAGCCGTTCATTGTGCCATTTTTGTTTACAATATAAACGGAATGTTTCTCTGTGTTCTTTACACTTTCCTTCAAGCTCTGCGAGATGATTGTATTTGTATGTATGTTGTATTGCCATTACAGTTTACAACACTTCATTTCTTTCATGCTAATGAATTTTCATCCCTTTTTCTACACGAAATGTTTCTAAAAACGCACTTAATTAGAAGACTGCGTTTAAATATTTATTTCATTGTTTAATTTTTTTTATATACATGCAAGCTTAAGCCTCTCCTTTTTACGTGTACAAGCAATAAAGGGCCGGCCTTATATCTATGCAAAACACCAAAAATCAACACTCACTGTATTCTATTGCTTAGATAACGTTAATTTAAAAGGTCCTGCGTTTCGGGATTATGGGAAGATTAGGGCTGTGAGGATGACGTAATCATAGACGAATTATTCGTTGAGAAATCTTCCTTTGGGAGTGAAGTGGACGGCGGCAGAAAATTGGAGGCACATCCCGTAATGAGCGGTGGATAGTTGTACTTTGCATGTTGGGGCTATTGAAGGTTACGGGGCAAAAGGTAGGGATTATATTTGGAGAGAGAGAGAAATTTGAACACTTTATTTCCACCAGCTGATGAAGGAGCTCAGCTCCGGCCCTCCGTCGTCTGGTACGGATTGGCGGAGAGACACAGCTCCCCCTTTCACCGTCTATCTCCCCCTAGATGTCGGCCGGAATCAGTTGGCTTCTGGCGGCTGCCTGGGCTTGACGGATGACTTGCTTCTGGATTTGTTCTTCCTGGCTGTGAAGGGAGGATTCCCATGACTTTATTTCAATGTATCACGTTTAGCGTTGGGTGCCCTGCCTCGGACGCAGGCCGGCAGGCGTTGGCCTGCAGCGTCCCACAGGATCTGGACGCCGGCTAGCTGGAGCCCAGGGTCCGAGCAGCGATGCATGGTCTCCTAGAGTTGCGGCGTCAGCCCCTCTAGAGAGAAAAGAGGCAGTTTCACATAATGTGTTCGAGGGTCCCTCTCTAGACATAGTTTATAAAGAATTGTGATCTTTATTCTGGAAGCATATATATTGCTCACCAGGGGCGAGTGTGCTAGAGTACCATTTTAAAGGCGTCGCCATACGGCGGCCTGCCTGCAGTTTGGGGTAGGGTCGGTGCTTCTGGTAGGGACTGGCACAGCAGCCACCTGCCCACTTAGTCGATAGTGCTAATGCATTTGGACGTACGTTTGAGATCGCCGTGACACTCGCATTACGGCAACGCATAAGCATTCTTCACGGAAGAAAAAGAAGAGACAAGGAAGAAGAGGTTTTCTGTCTTTGACGTCACAAACATGACGTAACACCTATGGAAATTTGGCGCCACGTGAGGCCCCCTTTCATTTTCGACATTACCCCCTTGGCTATTTCGACGTCTCATTGACCTAATTTTGAGTTATGAATTAACTAATTATTCTACATGCACGAAATGTTTTCCGCAGCGAGACATTTTTCATCTTCTATCGAATGCAACCACCTTTTTTCTTATCAATTGTTTTGTTCAAATGGAATCCTGCCACTAGAGACACAACATACCCGATGTCTGACTTAATTGGCTCAAATTAATAAATAATTTTTCTACAGTCTTTTTTTGTAATAGAAGAGACATCTGGGCGAGTTGGTATGGTGACATTATAGAAAAACAGCGCAACAGACGTGGACGGAGGTGAAGAACAGCGCCCGTCTGTTCTTCACCTCTGTCCACGTCTGTTGCGTTGTTTTTCTATCATGTCTTTTTTTTTGTCTTTAACAGTCAGATTTTTCTTTCTTTATCTAGCACAATTATTCGTTTTCTAATCACTAGTTTTGTTTTAACGCATGCTTGTCGACAATCTTCTAGTGACCCGACTTCTGAAACATACCCACTTAATGCTTACGCATTAAAACGGGAGAAAAAAAAAAACGAGTTGTGAATGTAATGAAGCGAAACACCCATCTTATGACCTACTGTACTATTAAAGGCTTACTTTGCCTCCAAGGTGGCTTAATGTTCGTCAGGTTTAGGATTGGAACGCCTATGTAGCGGCCTTCCAACCCTAATCATACGTCACACACAGAGCCGCGCAAGACCCACAACTTTATCACATCCAACAGGATGATGAAATAAGTCTTCGCTTTTCCCTTTCCACGTGGTAGCCCGATTTTCAGCCAATTTACAATTTAGGAAGCGTAACACGCAGTACGTGATGACCGGAAATGAGGACAAACGTTCAAGTGCCATTTGGCAATGGATGAAAAAGAAGACTGACATTCACACGCGCTGTTCGCACGTTCTGCCACGCCAGTTGGAAGCATCGAACAGACGTTTGCTACCAGTCAGTGTCTCAATTTCACCACAGTAGAACAGGTAAAGCTTGACAAGATGCGACGGTCCACTTCGAAGAGTGAGGAGCGTGAAACTTCTTCGAGCCAGACATCGGATCTATTGTCGTCTTCTACCGAAAGGTTCGAGTCCCTGGACTGGGAAATTGTGAGCCCTAGAGCTTCTGACGAGGCGGAAGGTACGCGCTCCTCCGACGTCTACAGTGCAAGGCTTCTGCAAGCCGAAGGCCGCAGCATTGTTGATGAAGATCTCCTTGCTGAACATCAACGCCAAGGTACTGCCGTTTCCTCTGACATAGGCCGTGATCTGGATTGCATTACGCCCAATGCCTCGAAACGTGAGTACGGGGTAAACGATCAAAATCAAGACACGACACATGCAAGGCAAAATTTTAGGCACAGCTGCGAAGAAACAAAAGAGGTATGCCATATGGCACGCGACCAAGAGTTGGTCAGTGGTGTCCCCTTTCCCACCTCACCTTCAGAGGCACCGGGAAGTAAGGACGAAACAGCGGCGTCACGGCTGCTGGTTTCATTCGCCCACACTAATGCAAAGGACGGAGGTGACTACCCAGGGATACCTGAGGCAGCTACCTTTTCTTCACAACTGAACGAAAGAAAGAGCATGATTGCCTCCTCACCGGATGGACAAGACTATCCCTTGAGTAGATTCGACAGACTGCAGGTTTCTACTGGCGCCACACTCCTTCACGAAGACATTTTGACGAACGGCTCGGAAACTGCACTGGGGGCTTTAAGTGACCGGGAGAGTGAACAGCCCAGCATGCAGCTGAAACGCCAACTCAATCCATTTGGGTGGAGGTTGAAAAAGAGAGAACCTACAAAAATGGCTGCGCCGACCGTTTCTTCAAGCGAAGGCAAACCTGAAGCTGAATTTGGTGACGCCGCATCGTCGGAGCAGAGGGCGCTGGCATCGCGCATATGGCAGACACCGGATGAAGCAGACACTGCGAGCTGCTCTCTGAATTTGACACCGCCTCCACTGTCAACTTCAACAGGACGCCCTGCGAGACATTCGTGGACCTCGGCCTTGGGCAAGCGCGTGAGCGGTCGCAAGGCTCCCAAGGCGACTACCTTCTTTTCCTTGCTGAAGCGGGCTTACTCGCCACCTCGTGAGAAACCGGTTCCCATAGCCATCGGTCGCATGAGCGTCGCGTCCGACAACGAGTTGGCATGCGACTATCCGAAGGCAGAGACTTCGTCGACCGCGATTCCAGGAACAATTGTTGATATCAATGACAAGGAACCCAAGAGTGTTTACGTTCGTGATGAAGGCGATGACAGCAGTCTGTTGCAGATTCGAGAATTTCCTCTGACGCCAGACCTGTACAAAGGTAAGTACCAGTTTGTTCAGGTACCGAGGAATATTTTTAAGTGGGAATTTACAAGCAATTTTTATGACTTCAGATTAAGTAACATAATCGAGATGCTTCGATTGTTACTTATTCTTTTGATCGCAATGAAAATGCAAGTAAAAAAACTCATTTCTATAAAACACTAAAGAATTGAGCACATGTTTGTCATCCGCTAAGATTTACGGGGGCGGGGTAATATACCAGTCACAAATTATTAGAATTGTGCGAGTATCGGACATTGTGCGCTTGCGTTGCTCGAGATACATTTCATAATGCTTGCAAGCGCAGTTCAGAATAAAACAAGAATGACGCCTTCTGGAGGAACAAGTGTCCCGGAATTCTGATAAAAACGAGGGGGGGGGGGGCGAGCGTTATTAACTTGTTCAAAAATCTTTCGTTAACAATATTCTTCATTTTAGAACAAGGGCAATGACTCACCGTTCTTCTAATCAGCGATTTTTTTTTAAATCTATCGCGAACTACACCCTCTCTAGAGAAACAAGATATGCAGACAGTAGGCACACTGGCTGCGGTGCGGAAGGGTTGCTTGAATGAGGTTCTTCGAAAACTATATCGCTTAATTAAGAAGCTCACTAACACGAACGCGGAGCTGTGCTATGCTCACATTCGAAACCAACATTTTGCGTACGGGCTCTTTTTTTATTTCCTCTTGGCTGTGGAAACACAACACTCACTAAGTTACTCTGAGCTGCCTCTCTGAATAAAACCACCGCATTGTGTAGTAATATCATTGCCATGTTTCCATATTCAGTTTCTTTTTTTGTATCGCAAAGTACCTTTTAAGATATATGCAAAAATAATAGCTACGGTATGCAAGATGTGTACTCATGCCTGTTTTTGTTAGTTTCACCTTGATTAATATTTGGGTTTTAGGGCAGTAGTTCAAGCCCCCCCCCTCCACCCCAGCCACGCGCATGCCCGCACGCACGCTCTCCTCCCGCACTCATTCATATAATACAAAATATTGACTTTAATGATTACGTAGTTAATTTCTTGCCCGCAGATACGCAGAGATGCTTTTGTAGGTAGAAACATTATTCTTAATTTGAAGCTGGTTGTTGAGCCAACGAAGATACAAGAGGATGTCGTAGTGTAGTTTGTATGATGTTTGTGCGCGTCTATACTCGTAATTTCAGTGAAATAAGAAACTTGCTATTTTGTGCTCACAAAAAGGAAAGTTTTCTTTTATGTGTGCATGTGCGAACTTCCACGCATTGCCTGCTGAAACGGCACAATGTTGCACACAATTTATATAACGTTTTATGTTTTGGCCAATTATCAGCCCTTGTCGACGGAATCGCCTGTCCTCTCGCAGTGAGAACTTCTAAACGGTCGAGGTTCCCAGGTATGAAGCACGCATTCTTCGGCAGCCGTTTTGGAAGAAGGCTGATCGCAATTAGCGTCGCTTCCGCGATGATCCTGACAGGGGTGCTGATTGCAGCAGCCGTGGTGACGCAATCTGCCCACCTATAAACAGATAACACTGATGCACCTGGCCGATGACCTCAGGGGCTTCTGCACGGAGGGCGCCACACAGGCGCAGGCAGGCGGCTGTCTGGCGGCTGTGGAGCAGCTGTCCCATGTTATGGACTGGTCCGCCGACCCATGTTCGAGCCTGGACCAGTTTGTTTGCGGACACTGGTACAGGTCGAACCCAGAGCGAGGGACCTACAAAGCGGTATGCGCGGCTAGACCTCATCTTTACTGATTCGTGAAATTGCATGAAGCGAACGGCGCAGATGACCGCATACAGGAAAAATTCGGAGGAAAATAGGCTGAATCACACATGAGGTTTCACCAGATTTTGTATTCGAGGTTGTAAATAATAAAAATGAGGTGCAGCCCACAAAAATGTGCTACAGAACTATGTAAGAATTTGACAAAATATTCTGTACACGTGTCGTAATGTCAGACGTTCTTGTATTTCTGTAGTACTGTTCTGTAGTTGTGCATTTTCTAGCGATTGGCCGCAGTCTCGCCATTTCGCCGGGCCTGTCATTACCTGTACGAAGAGCGAAGAAAGAAGTCGTGGGAGGCAGTAGCTGGCAGCTGAATTGGCCGAGCATTAACTCGACGTAGGGCTTCCTGACGTTACGTTTGGCAGGAGCTGCCAACTTGGGCTTCTCTTTTCATATGGGAGGGTGATATCAGAATGAGCCTGCCAAGACCCTTGCATTCACGTTATCCCTAGACAACACAGGCATGTTCATACTGTTTGGTTAAAGCGTCATCGCGAAGGTGGGAGTGATAACAGAGAAAGAGGGGCCGTACTGAAGGGCTTCGGACACCCGGCGTGATAGAGACTTTCGCACCATCTCACTTTAGTAGTTAAAAGGGCCTCTTATGGCATAAAGCTGATGCCATTAAGTAAACTACTAAGTACAAAAGCCATGTCTTTACTTTCAAGCTGAACCTAAGCATAGCCATGTAGATAGCTCTCGCGTTACTACACGTTTAAGCAGAAGCTAAACCACAACTAATGTTTTTATGCAGTACTTTTCTCTTATAGCTATAAAAACGCTACATTTTTTCCGACTGGGAGGTTTTTCTTTGTGGTAACAGAGTTCTTTCCTTACCTATCGTACTGCTCTGTAGGACAGTTTTACGGAACTACATTTAGGCGCTTTAGCTCATGATTAGCTTACCCTTTGCCGTGAACAAGCTCAGAACAACGTTTCTTGTTAAAGTAAGCTATTCTGCCCACATTAACAGGGAGAACCGCTTCGGTTCTAACTAGACGATCGTAAAACAAAGCATGCTAGCACAACCGGAATTAAAAGCTGCTGAGACCATTCGGTTCTATAAGAAAGCATCATTAGTTTTGAGACTGCTACTTGCCTCTTAAGTAATGACTTTCCTGACCTCGACTCATCTGATTGGTAGAAACGCCGAAACATGATGATGTCACCTCTTCCGGTTCTGTAGCAGCAACGCCTGGTCCGGCATTTCGACCAATCCGATGACTCGAGGTCACTTGAGATAGCGACACTTCAATAACGACGCAAACTCGGAATACGGGCCCAGGGGCCGTATTCCGAGTTTGCGTCGTGATTGAAAGTATCGCTATCTCACGTGACCTCGAGTCATCTGATTGGTCGAAATGCCGGAACCGGGTATTGCCGCTTTTTCCGGTTCCGTAGTGGCAACGCCCTGTTCCGGCGTTTCGACCAATCAGATGACTCGAGGTCATGTGAGATAGCGACATTCGATAGCGACGCAAACTCGGAATACGTGGGTTGAAGGGTGGCTGATCCTGGCCCTGATGGGGCTGGGGCAGGTAGGTCACCGCCGCTTGCGGCGGGGGCTAGCCTGCCACCGTATTTTATGTTGTAGGCCGTCATTGCACCCGCCACCGCTTGCGTGGTCGACGACGGCTGTGGCGGCGCGTGTCTTTCTTTCCCTCTACTTTTTCTCTTCTATCCGCAGGTGGTCGAAATTACTCCGTAGCCCCCCACTACGGCTCCTCTTTCTCTCTCTTTCCACTTTCACATCTTCCTCCCTTCCCTTACGGCGCGGTTGCGGTGTCCACAAGAAAACAAGTGAGACATTTACCGCGCCTTTCCCTTCCTATAAATAAATCAGTTTTAAATCAGGAGGCTGCGGGGGTGGCTCAACTACAGAGCCAGTAGCAGGCCCGCGCATTTTCATTTCCTTCTTCCTACAGCCACAACAACTCGGAATAAGGGCCCTGAGCGCGCCGCAAGGGAAGGGAGGAAGGTGAGAGTTAAAGTGGAAAGAGAGAAAGAGGAGCCCCAGTGAAGGGCTACGGAGTAATTTCGACCACCTGGAGATCTCCAACGGCGCGCAGCACACATCTCGCTGTCGCTTGCGAGCGGTAGAGTTAATGAATAAAAAGAGATCAGAGTACTCGGTCTCTTCATCCATCACCAAAGACGTCCTGACACAACACTAGCCAAGCTCCGCCAGGTGGGGGACCAGGTGGGCCATATGGCCCGCCGGGTGTGTGTGTGTGTGTGTAAAACCTTTATTCGGAGGAAGCTTGAGGTAGCCGGAGCAACCTCACGCAAACACTAGGTGGGCTCCTCATTACAGGAGCCCATTGGCGACCGCTGCGGCTCGGGCTCGGTGAACCAGGGCCTTCTGGCTTGCCAGATCGGAGCAGCCGAGCAGGGCTGCCTCCCAGTCCTCCCGGGTGGGGTTGGGTTTGGGGGTGAGGTTCGGGGTTGACTGACATGCCCACACCATATGGAAGATGTCCGAAGACTTCCCCGCACAGTGCGGGCACTTTCCTGTACAGGCAGGATCAAAGTGTTTTAAAACTGCTGGGCACAGCAGCGTTTTGGTGTAAAGGCGGAGGAGTGTGCGTTCCTCCATCTTTGTAAGACCCTTACAAGGCTTAGGATAAATTGCATGGCCGAATTGAAATAATTCAATAATTTCTCGAAAAGTGAGAGCCGGATTGGGTTCGAGATCCGTATCATAAGGGTCTGAAGGCGTTGCCCGGAGAGTGAGCGCGCGGGCGGCGGCGTCGGCCGTTTCATTGCCTTCGAGGCCCATGTGAGCTGGAGCCCATACAATCATTCGAGACGCGGGGGCCCCGAGGTAGTCACTGTTTTGAAGGATGCGGTGCGCAAAGAGAGGAATGTACCCGTTTAATATTTCTGCAGGCCCCTCTCGAGTCGGTGATGATGACTCGTGAGTCCTTGTCTGCGGCGGCTAACGCGATGGCAACTTCTTCCGCATGTGTTATGTCTTGAGCTCGGAACGTTAGGCCATTCACCGTGATTTTTTGATGGACGACTGCGGCTGTGTACCACCCCCCATGGTGAGGGCCGGAGGCGTCCACGTATAAAATTCCGTGTTTGTTCCCATAGTGACTGGCCAGTGCCTCCACCCGCGCAAGGCGCCTGCCACAGTGGTCGTCACGTGTCATGTTGGCCGGAAGAGGGCGTACGTGCAGGGCGTATCTCCAGATTTCAGGAATGCGTACGCGCTCTTCCGTAATTGTTGGGTGGTGGATGTGTAGTCGGGCTAATAGGCGGCGTCCCGACGGCGTTTTTGAAAGTCTTGTGTATTGATTAGTCAAGTGCGCCTCTCGGAGCTCCGCGAATGTGTTTATCATCCCCAGACCCATAAGACGCTGGTTGGATGTGTTGATCGGGAGATCGAGGGCACGCTTGTACATCTTTCTGAGAATCACTTCGAGAGCGTTCTCATCAAATCTGCGCAGGTGGAGGTAAGGAGTCGAGTAGAGTACTCGACTGGTCACGAATGCATGCGCCAGCCGCAAAGCGTCTGTGCACCGTAACCCCCCGCGTTTGTTGGAAACCCGGCGCACCATCCGGACCACCTGGTCCCCCACCTTGCCCCCTCCCCTACCTCTTTCTGTCTCGTACCGAGGAAGACAAGGTCAACTGTCTCATCCGCCAAACTTATAAGTCGGCTCTCGGGCTTCCCACTTCCACCCCCACTTCTCGTCTACTGGCGATGGGCGTCCACAATACTCTTTCAGAACTTGTGGATGCCCATCGCGTGGCACAACTCGATCGTTTATCTCGCACCACCCCTGGTAGAGCCCTTCTTACTTCCCTTCGCTTGACCCCTGTCTCCCCTATCTCTGTCACCCATCCCTTGCCCAGCTCCCTCTTCTCCATGCTCACTGTCAAGCCCCTTCCCAAGAACATGCACCCTGAGCATCATGCCGCTCGCCGATCTGCCCGCGCCTCCACCCTCTGGTGCCAGTACGGTACACGGTCTGACGCCGTGTATGTTGATGCGGCACCCTACCTCTCGCATCCCGCCTATGCCCTGGCCACTGTCTCTAATACACGAGCCCCCCTCTCCGTCGCCACTATCCATGCTCTCACTTCCACTGCCGCAGAGGAAGCAGCCATCGCCCTCGCCATTGCCAGCACACCAGCCATTTTCATATTTAGCGACTCTAAGACCGCAGTCCGCAACTTTGCAAAGGGTAGAATCTCTTCCTCTGCGCTCAATATCCTTAAGCACTCCTCCCCCCCTTCCCGATCTATCCAACTATTTTGGGTTCCGGCTCACGCGGGGCACCCTGGAAATGAGGCGGCAAATTCTATCGCTTGCGAAATGACCGACCGAGCTGGCCCCCTCCACCCCGGGATGGACACGCGTGACTCCCTCCTCACCTTCCATGACATCACCCTCCACTACCGCAACTCCCGATTATCCCTCCCTCCCCCTCACAAGTCCCTATCTAAAATCGAACAGAATACGTGGCGCCATTTACAGGCCCACACTTTCCTCTCCCCTGCACGCCTTGCCCTTATTCACCCTGGTGCCTTCTCGCCCCAATGCACGCTTTGCAGCTCTCCCCGAGCAGACTATGCTCATATTCTTTACTCTTGTCCGGCGCACTTTCCCCCCGTCTCCTGGCAAATAAACAGCCCGCAGCTGTGGGAGGCTGCTTTGGCCAGCTCGGAGCCGCATATTCAACAGCGGCTTACGACCTGGGCAGCGGAAGTCGCCGCCAGGCGTGACCTGGAGGCCACGACCAGCAGCCGGAAGGCCACCCACGGAACGGCGGCAACATAATTTTACTTTTTTTTTAATTTTTTGGCCTTCAATGAATAAAGTTTGTACCACCACCACCCCACCTTGCGCAGTTTTGCTAGTGTTGTATCAGCCCGTCGATGTTTGTGGATAAGGAGACCAAGTACTCTAATCTCATCGTGTTCGGGTATTGGACCGCTAGCCAGGGATAGTTCCATTTTTGTGGTGCACTTAGGCGACGGGCGAATGTGCACAAATTCGGATTTGGACGGTGAGCATTGAAGGCCGCAGCGGCGGGCGTAAGCGTCTACGATCTGCGCCGCTTGCTGCAGGTTAGCCTCAATGTCTCCAACCGATCCGTGTTTGGCCCAGATGGTTATGTCGTCGGCGTACAGCGCGTGCTGGATGCCTTCGACCGTCGCCAACTGAGCCGGGAGTTTCATCATGGCCAGATTGAAAAGTAATGGCGAGAGGACCGCGCCCTGTGGGGTGCCTCTCGTTCCCAGTTTATATGGGCCGTGTTCTTCGTCTTGTATTCGGATGAAAGATTGCCGATCTGAGAGAAATTGCTTGATGTACTGAAATGTGTTATGTCCACAGTTCGTCTGGGAGAGATGTTGCAGTATGATTTCGTGTGTGACATTGTCGAAAGCCCCCTTCAAGTCAAGGGCGAGTACTGCCTTATCGTTGAAGGGATATTCGACAGGGTTGAGAATTTCTCGGTCGAGTTGAAGCAGAACATCCTGAGCGGACCTTTGCGGGCGGAAACCGAACATGGTGTCTGCGAATGTATTTTTATTTTCCAGAAACCCAGACAGCCTGTCCCGCACCATGGTCTCCATCAGCTTTCCCGCACAAGACGTGAGGGAGATGGGGCGGAGGTTGTCTGTGTTTATGGCTTTGCCGGCTTTCGGAATGAAAGTTACCAGGGCGGTCTTCCATTCAATTGGTAGAGGTGCCTCACCAACCCAGATCGAGTTGATGAAAGCGAGGAGGGTTTCGTAGGCGGGGTCGGCAAAATTGGCAAGCAGTTTCACAGTTATCTTGTCCCTGCCCGGTGCCGTTCCTCGTTTCATTTTAGCCAGGGCCGCCTTCAGATCATGCAACTGGAACGGTTGATCCAGATCCGCGTTCTCTGAACCTGCATAGGAGTACGCGGGTCCTCCGGGGTCCTGCTTAGTGCAACGATACTGGTCGCGCAGTTTGCCTGCTAATTTTGATGTATTTCCATCGAAGCTATGAATAGCTCGTTGGAGATGTTTTTGTGTCTCGGCGCGGGTTTGAGTCGGGTCAATTAGGGCACGGAAAAGGCGCCACGTGCTCCGGCTCGACATTTGTCTGGCCGCCGTGTTGCAGCGGTCTACCCAGTTTGAGTCGGCGAGTTGGGCCGCGTACTCTGCCGCTCGCTGAGTGAGCTCGGCGATACGAATTTTGAGCTTTCTGTTATGTTTTTGGCGGCGCCATCTGCGGACGAGGCTGTGCCGCGCTTCCCAAAGGTGCAGAAGGTGGTTGTCCACCTCTGGAGTGGCCTCCGAGAGCTGAATTTGTGTTTCCACCGAACGAAGATGTGTAACCAATCCTTGTGCCCACGCGTGGTATCCTTGTTCGTGGATAGAGGCCGAATTGATGTAGCTTTGCCGAAACTTATTCCAGTCGGGTAGCCGAGCTTGTGCGTGGGGTCTTGCCAATGGTTTAGTTCTTACAGTGGTATTGATAAGGCAGTGGTCACTACCGAGGGTTTCCTCGGTGTTGATCCATTCTGCGTGTACAATGTTTTTGGTAAAGGTGAGATCCGGGCATGTATCCCGGGTCACTGAATTACCCATCCGCGTTGGATATGCAGGGTCAGTGTGAAGAGTCAGGCCCAGCGTGGACGCGAGTTCCGCTAGCTTGCGTCCCCGCTTCTCTTCACGCACGTATCCCCAGAGTGTACTGTGGGCGTTGAAATCACCCACAATCACCAAGGAGTCCCTGCCCGCAGCCTTTAGAGCGCGGCTAAAGAGTGCTGCGAACTTTACATTTTTGAGTCTGGGGGAGCAGTAGATGTTGAGTACGTGGAGTGGCGCATCTTGTTTCTTGAGCGGAAGAAGTGTCACCATCACGTAGGAATATCCATTGTCAAGTTCTAAGTCAACTAGAGTAGCCGCATAATTTTTATGCACGCAGATGCAGGAAGAGGGTCCTGCTGAAAGGTGATGTAATTTGTGAGGGTGACGCCACTCCCTGGCTCCTGGAGGGCAACCACCGCGGGAAGAGAGTTGAAAGTTGAAAGGTAAAGTCGGAGATCCGCCCTCTTTGCGCGGGAGCGGAAGCCCCGACAGTTCCATTGGACAATTTGGACGGGGGTGGCCGAATTGGTTCTTGGGGAGCGCCTGATCTTAGGGCTGCTCGCCATGGTCATTTAGGCTGAGGAGGGGTTGTATTGACGCTGCTCCGGAGCCAACACTCGCGGGAAGGGGGGCATCCTCCATACCGCAGAGCGAGCAGTTGTCGTCATCGTCTACCTCAGGGGTGCGTCTAGAAGTTTTGTTAGGACGGCCGGGTAAGGGACCGCCGGGCCTGCGCGAGGAGCGTAAGAAATGCGCAATTTGTTTGGCAATCATCGCGGGGATTGTCTCTTGCAATTTGGAGATGGCGTTGACCATCATTGAAATTTGATTTTCTATGGCAATGAATCGTGCCTCCGTGGCCCCGAATCGGGCCTCGAATGCTGCCTCCAAGCTTGTTACCGCCTTTGGCACCACGAGCTCACTCTCCATTACCTCAGCCGCGGGAGGCGAGGGCGGAGAAGACTGGTTAATTTTGGATTCCAATTCGTTAATTTTCTTAAGCAGCATCTCGTTTTGGGCCCTGAGTGCTGCTATTTGATCTTGCTCGGCGCTACGCGCCCTTGGGAAGGGAGTGGAAAGGGGGGAGAGAGAAGCAGCCCCACCCGAACCGCTCACCTGGTGTCCGTTTTTGACTGCGTTGACCCAGGTCCTGGTATCACCGCGCGTTTCCGTCGTTTGTTTCGCCAGTCCGCCGTGTGGTGGCGACACCTTCGATGGTCGTTTTTCAGCACCTCCTGTAGGTGGGTTCTCGATGTTGGTGATTTCCTGGCGAGGCTGATCGCCGGGAGGCCCAACATGGCGGCGTTTCTTCTTGGGCGCCATTTTTTTTTCTTTTTTATCTTGGGTGTGCGGAATTGTGCCGCACAGTCGCGAGAGTTGGTGACATGGGAGCCACCGCACACAGAACACCGCGGAACACAGTTGTGAGGAGCCCGCACCCCCTCCACTAGCGAAGCTTGGAATCCGCAGAGTCCACAGGTGTCAGACTGCAAGTTTGGACATGCGTCCGCGCGATGCCCGACGGCCCCACACTGGCCGCACGCAGGAATAGTTTTGTAATAGTTTCGCCCAGAGACGACCATGTTGTCATAGTGCACGTAACGGGGCTTCTCTTTACCCGCGAAAGTGATGCGTGCCTTGTTGGATGTTCCGGATTTCCAGGATGGTGCCGGCGCGCCAGCACACTCGGTCTTGGAGAGTTTCTGTGGTGTCCGAGTTACGGACCACGATCACGCCGTGGCATATGTTGCCGCCGTCTTGTCTCAGGTAACCCCGAAGCGGGATCGACCCCTTCTCGGTGTTTACTGCGAAGTCCCCGATGAGCAGGTCGGCCGCCTCGATGTTCGGGGTATGCACAATGATGATGTTTTGTTCTCGTGAGGGTAGAACGGAGACGGCGCTGGCCCGTTTCAGCCCGAGGTACGCCGAAATGGCAGTGCCGTAGCCAGTTTCCGTGAACGCCTCGTGAAGAGAAACACTTTCTCTGGGCTTTATGACTATAACGTAGTCTTCGGGAGCCGGTGTAGGTATTGGACGCGGCTTCCACTTCGAGAACGCCTTGTCCTTGCTTCCCGTGGCGCGCGTCGCGGGAGCGTTCGTGTTTCCGACCGACGAAATGGCGGCCGGGGCGGTGCCGAACGCCGCCATCTGGGCTTTGTCTTGGGAGCGGCGTGCAGCCGCTTGAAGTAAAGCTTGACTCTGAATTTTCGGAATAACCGTCGAATTTGTATCTCCGGTGGCGGGTACCGAGGTCCACAACATTGCCTCAGGGTCGTAACCGCGTATTTGTTGCGCGGTAAGTCGCCATTTTTTCCTCGGAGGGCCGATTCCGCCAGGCCAGGCGTCGGCGACGCCGTTAGGCTTAACGACGGCGCCAACGTGGTCGGTCGAAAACTGGCCGTAGATTTGAAGAAAATCGGCCTACCTGGACGACCTTTGTATCCAGTTGTTCCGCTTGATTTTTCGGATCGATCGATCCCGCCGGGTGTCTAACAAACGCTGGGGGTTGCGAAGTAAGGGTGCCTTGCGGCTGGCAAACGCCTTCGTAACCAGTCGAATCCTGTATTCGACTCCTTGCCTCCACTTGCGGAAGCACGAGGAGGATACCCTTGAGGTGATCCTCCGAAAAATCATGAAACGTGCCCTCGACCTCCCAATCTCCACCTCCAACAGTCGGCTCATGGCCCTAGGGGTGGTGAACACTTTCAGGGAGCTTCGGGAAGCACATTTGATGAACCAATATACCCGCCTCACACAGACAGTGTCGGGTCGCCGCCTTCTTGTCCGGCTGAGCATTCAACATAAACAGTTCACAAAGGAGAGGCTCCGCATCCCAGAACTCTGGAGACGCGCCCTCAGAGTGGGGCCTCTCCCTGCCAACATGTCACGAGAAGACCATAATGGGCGGCGCCTGGCGCGGGCGGAAGCCTTGGCCCGCCATGACGGCAACAAATCAGGTGTGCTCTACGTGGATGCCTCAGGCCCCCATCCGGGGGGCTGGTACACGGCCGCTGTCGTTCACAACGGGAACACAGTCGATGGCCTTACATTCAAGGCCAAATCTATAACACACGCTGAAGAGGTAGCCATTGCACTCGCCGCCTCAGACCACACTTCTAAATATATCATCACCGACTCACGAGGGGCTTGCCGGAACGTCGCCCAAGGGTGGACCACCCCCTTAGACTATAGAATATTTCAACATTGCTGTCGGGACACGGACCCCGCGTGCCGATATCTCGTCTGGGCTCCTAGCCACCAGGGTCTTGCAGGGAACGAGGCAGCAGACGCAGCCACCCGCGCGCTTTCTCTCCGGGCAGTTTCCTCGGGACTCGAATCGGCTGAGGACATCGATTCCAATCCGGCCTACACATTCAAAGATATTGTAATTTTTTATCAAAACTCGCATCGCACATACCCTAACCCCTGCAAAGGGTTAGGAAAAGCGAACGAGAGGCTGCTCCTGCGCCTCTTCACTAACACAATGCTGTGCCCGGCAGTACTTCAACATTTTGACTCCCAATTCACTGGACAGTGTCAGTACTGTGGGGAGGTGGCTGACACCTACCACATGGTACGGGCCTGCCAACAAAACCCATCCCTTACCCCCATCGCTAACCCTTCCCGGGAGGACTGGGAGGCGACCAGGCGGCTGCTGCGACCTACAGGCCCAAAGGGCCTTAAAGGCCCACTGTCCACCCTCCGGTCGAAAATATTTTCTTCCCCGGTGACTGTGAGACTTCGCCCCTAGAACGCAAGGCCGCAAAATGTTTTTGAAAAGAGTAGCTAATAACGCAGTAACAGCCACCGCAATCACCCGATTCTGTCATGCCTCTCTCCTTCCATTCCCTCTCAAAGGTTTTTCACTCTCCTGCCCGAGGTCGTCTAGCCTCCGCAATAAAAATTCCCCTTCCTCCTCCGCGTTTGGCGGGAGGTGGGGCGTGGCTCTCCGCGAGCGCAAAAAAAAAAAGAGAAACGGTCTAGGGAGCGCGCGCCGCTGGATTCAGCCTGACCGTGGCGAGGGAAAAGCGCGCTGCGAGCGATAGACACCCATCCTTCTCCCGTCAGTCAGCGAGACGGACCAATTGACGTCGTTCCCGGTACGTACGTCATTATCGTGGCCCGTCCAGCCAGCGCAGGAAACGGGGAATCTGGCTTCCCGGAGGAGAGCATGAGATAGCTTTGAATTGTATTTTCGATGCTTTGCGGCGCGCGTGTCACTGTAGCATTTTGCACAGACTATCTCCTGTACCTGATCGAAACACTGGGCTCCTTTGCTTAAAAGGGCCTTCCCTGGACAGTGGCCCTTTAACGCGGCGTGCGCGGGCGGCGGCAACCGCCAATGGGGCTCTGACTAGGGTCTCCACCCAGTATTATAAGGCCGAAGCCCTTAAGGCTCCGCGTCAAACCTCCCAATATGAAATAAACGTTTTCACCACCACCACCTTCGTTTCACCTCAATTGAAATGCAGCCACTCGTTAACAAGTTTACAGTGATGCAATTCCGTGAGTTCAGTACAGCAGTGCAGACACTTCTTTTTGAATCCCTGTGGAACACCATGCAAGCGAGATTGAAGCGAGAAAATGACCTGCAGCAGGTGCGCGGCGTATGCGTTTGCGTCAGGATGGTGCACGCGCAACCCTTTTAACTGCGACAGCGGGACCCTTTCATAATGGGCGGCTATTTTTCGCATGTAATGGGTGGGGACTGGATCTCATTACATAACACTGCACAGATATATAGAGTAAGACTGATATATTGCCATATATAATATAGCTGGCCGGTTAAAGCATGACGACGCTTTTGAACCGAGCAGCTTTTAGGACAAAATGTTACCCATAATATACAGTGTCAAATCTATCGTTGTTTACTGCGCCGGTACTATATCGTTTCCTGACTGATGTCAGTCCAAAACTAGAAAGAAAATTTGTGGAGTTTAAGCGCTGCTTAAATAAGGTGTTGTTGTTGTGGTTGGTTTGGCTGTATGAAGAAGGAAAAGAAAATGTACGGGCCTGCTACTGGCTCTGTAGCTGAGCCACCTCCGCTGCCTCGTGCGGACAGAAGAGAAAAAGAAGAGGAGAAAAAAAATGACGGAGAGAAAGACGCGCGCCGTTACAGTATTAAGACTTCCCTTTTACTTGCGAACGTTACGAAGCAAGTGGAACTCGAATGTGCAGGGTTAATTTGAAGATATGCACTGTAAGACGTTATGAAATTATAAACTTGTGCAACAGGCTGCTGGTTGGTTGGTTTGGTTTGTGGGGTTTAACGTCCCAAAGCGACTCAGGCTATGAGAGACGTCGTAGTGGAGGACTCCGGAAATTTCGACCATCTGGGGTTCTTTAACGTGCACTAACGTTGCACAGCACACGGGCGCCTTGCTTTTCGACTCTATCGAAAAGTGGCCGCCGAGGCCAGGGTTCGATCCCGCGTCCTTGGGAACAGTAGTCGAGCGCCGTAACCACTGGGCCACCCCGGCGGGGCTCAACAGGCTGCCTAGCGATTGGCAACCTTGTTTTTTTTAGTAAAGGTCATTGATGTAAAGACTCATTATTGAACATTTTGGCAGAACTGGGTGAAGGGTTAAATACTAACTATGTCTAACTAAATAAGCGGGTTTACGGAGCTTCTCACAAGCGACACCCCTAGGAAAGCCCAGCACCAGGCCAGGGGACGCTTGTACTCATTTTTACCGGTGGGTGTCCAGTGGTGGGTTTCGAACCGCCTCCCGCAGGCGAGACGGAACAACGCAAACATTATCTTAAT
>JAJIZL010022524.1:544030-596787 GCA_023969395.1 Amblyomma maculatum | reverse complement strand
TAAAGGCAATAAATGACTGAATGATTGCCGGCCCTCTCCCCCCCCCCCTACTTTACCATCACTCGACAACAGTGCAGTAACATGCAAAGCGAGGATGCTTCAAACACTTTCCATAATACGATTACAGCAATGTAAACCATAAGCACAATAGCGAAACCAACTAATGATAACACAAGAGATACACATGTATAAAATGCCAGTAGTATATAAACATAAAAAATCGACGTTAAGTATCTAAAACCATTCAATAAAAGTTGTGTGCGCAAAAGGTATGCGTTTATGTTTTTTTTTAATGCTTGCAGTTGACATGCCTGCTGTAATGATGTACACACCTTGGCCTGTTTATACAAGAAGTCAGGAATCTGGCAGTATAGGTTTTCTGTTCCGTAGTTAGTACGGATCTTAACCTTGCTATAAGGGGTATGTCATAGGTGATATAGGTGACCTTTGTGGACATAACTCTTTAAGAATCGTGATGTATTTTGTTTCATTTCAGGAAAAAAAATGATGAACGTTATTTGTGATACTCACGTTTCTGTGCTTTTGTGATACTCACGGAATAACGGAAGCGCTGGACATTTTTTATTTTTCGCAAAATATTTCTTTGCATCGTAAATTCTATAAATTTATTTTTATTGTAGTCCCCAAAAAGACGAGAGTAGTGCAGTTGGGATGGAACTAAGGTGTAATATATTTGCTTCTTTATATGTGCTTTTTGTGTGTTAGTAAATACCCAAATGTCAAGCATTTTTGTATTAACAGCATCAAAAAAAACACGCAGTCACAAACATGTAATTCAGTTGTCTCTGCTTCATTACGAGAACCTAGGATAAAAAAACCTCGCCGAGTGTATCTTACGAGCAGGCGTAAACCATGCAATATGCACACCAATATCTTACAATTCTGAATAGAGGACCATCAAAGGTGCTGTTAACTTCATTTCGGATGTCGAGCGCAGAACTCCGTTATGCGGTGAGTCTTAGCATAAAATTTATTATGACGGCAGGAGAGAGTTTAATTCTTTGAGAGTGCTTTGGCCTTTTTGATGATAAATAGTGATGATAGTATGACAAGCCAAATGTTAATATGTAGGCCCGGAGAGAGGCCTTCTCCGAAGCTCGTGTGTTTAGCAATTCTTTTGAAAACTCGAGGAGCCATAACAATACGTTTTTCGCAGGTGAGCGCAATGTGTCAGCCTGGCCCCCGACAGCTCCGGCAGGAATTGCGCCCACCGACTACGACCACCACTTCCTCCTGAACGTTATCCGGGCGAGCCGGGATGCAGTCGACACCGACTACGAAGACCTCGCTGTTGAGAGACTCCTTCGAGGGGAAATTGAGATCAGCACACACGATGATAACCAATGGGCCGTGTTTGTGCCAGCCAACGCCTTAGTGGGCGATATGGCGTATGTCTCTTCCGCACCAGAAGTGAGCTTCTCCACGCTGGGCTTATGGCTGAGCACCGAATGGATCACGGCCGCTATATTGATGAAACAGATAACTACGAACGACGCTTTATATTCATCCAGTCTTCTGATAGCAGCCAGAACCAATCTGGACCGAGGAGTCTCGACTAAGCCAGAGCATGGAGGGTGCATCAGCGTCGGAGCGCGAGCCAGCAGCACCCTCGAGCGCGGCACTCCCTCAGAGCTGCTGCATCTGATGGACGTCGTGGACAACAGAGCTGAGTGCACCAGACTGGAGGCGTCCATAGTTCTCGGTAGGGATGTATCTCCCATAGAAGCAATGTTTACCTTCTTCGTGGACTGGGCGCTGGATGTGGCCTTTGCGGCTGCGGAGGCGCAACGCCGAGAACTCATTCCGTGGTGGGCGCGGTGGAAGGAAGACCGGAGGAGTAGGCAGCTGTTCCTCATGCGCTTCTGCCTGACTATGTGCGGTGATGAGGCAGTCGTGGACACCTGCAGGTACCACGCCATGCAATCTCAACAACTGGCGCGCGCGTTCCGCTGTGACTGGCGGAGTGCTAGTCGCCAGGAGCGAAAATCCGTGTAGTTGCCAGTGCTCCAATTCTTTTGTCTTACTTTTATGCACTCATGGTTAAATTTCATCGGTATGTGTGGGGATAGCTGAGAATAAAATTCTATCTTAGTGCCCGAAATATAAGAATTCTCTCTGCACTCTATGTTGGGTTGTGTTTTTATTTATATATTCGCAACATTTACCTGAAACTGCTTCATTTGGATTTCTCGCTTCCAATTTTTTCGTACATGTGTATCGAAAGTCTCACCTAAACGAACCTGTGCGCAACTTTCTTTTCAACAATTAAGAGTTTCGTTAGGATGTATTGCATCGTTTGATGGACATGCGCGGGATGCACAGCTCATCAAAGCATCGCAGTCCCCACGTCCTCACTCGAGCGATAGCAGTAGGCCCCCCACCAACTCAGCGTGAATTGGCATTACGACCATGTAAGCCAATGGAAAGAGGAACTTCGACCCATTACAAACAGCTTGCAATAAATAATTTCCAACGCATTGCTAAATATTGACAATGTTTAGTGTGGAGCGAATAAGGAGGAGAGCAAACAATTGTCGTAGGCTGCGTGCATAACGGCACTAATCAGCGCACACCGACTATTTCTCGGTGTGTTTTTGCTAGGGCGATATTTTTAAAGGCCGTTTCACCAAACATCTTACTTCGGCGTTCTGAGTGAGAAATCACAAGCATCGCCCTGGCATGCGGTAGCTGGCCACTGACAACACCGCACACTGACTTGCCGTAGGACTGCCTGACGCTACGTGTGGCTGAATGTCACCCGTTAATAATTAGGAGGATTATTAACGATGCGCCCTTAACGGCGCGCACACTCGACACCCTTAGAGTGAGTGGCAGTAGCTGTACCGGTCGCAAAGGAGCTGCCCCCGACTTGCTTGGCAAGCTCAGCCGCAATTGAACTACCTCGTAGTGACAGAAGGTGGTGGCCGTTTCGTGCCCAGCTGTCGCCGGTTCAAGCCAGAGTAAGGGTCGGAGTCAGAAGTAACAAACAAAACACACTATGCCCAGCAAGAGACGATGCAAAGGAATACACAAGAACACTTGAAATGCTCAGACGTGAGGTTCACAGAAAAAAAAACGCTAACATGCAACTTTAGAGGTATTCAATAACAGAGGGGCTTTACAACACAGATCAAACACGAGAGTCACATAAACAAACACCAAATTGTTCCCCGGGCACTGCTGCAGTGCGACGCCCCGAGAGTCATGATGTGGGATTACTCCGTAGTCCTCCACTACGGCTCCCCTTTCTCTCTTTCCCTTTCCCTCCCACCTTCCTCCCTTCCCTTACGGCGCGGTTCAGGTGTCCACAGAGCAAGTGTGACATACTGCGCCTTTCCCTTCCTATGGACCGACCGACCGACCGACCGACCGACCGACCGACCGACCGACCGACCGACCGACCGAAGACGAGCGCCGCCCCCTCGCAGGTCCGTGGGCTTGCCAACAGCGGGTGATCCCGTAGCCCTCCACTACGGCTCCTCTTTCTCTCTTTCCACTTTCACTCCCATCTTCCTCCCTTCCCTTACGGCGCGATTGCGGTGTCCACAGAAAAACAAGTGAGACAGTTATCGCGCCTTTCCCTTCCTATAAATAAATCAGTTTTAAGAACCCCGGGAGTCCAATTTGTTGCACTTGCGAACACGCCGCAACCACTGACTGACTGTACACTAGCGGCGCGGTTTTCATAAATAGGGCGCGCCGCGTCTGTCTGTTAAGGCGCGCTAAGGTTAGCGCGCACACAGCTTCGCTGGTTAGAGCGCTCCCTTCTTCCTCCCGTCGAGCCGTGCGTCGTTATTGGCTAGGTCCCATAGAATGTTCTGGAGACATCTGGCATCTTCCAGACTGATGAGTTACCATCATCGCCGGGTGATGAGAAACAGGGCGACGGCGACGCGTACAAAGCTCCGCCCTCTCTCGCGCGGGCAAGGAGGTTTTTCTGGAACCTTCCATGCCTCGCGTCGCGCCAGTTTAATAAAAATGTGCGCCGATTTCGTGACACCGCCCCTCCCTTATAATATTGTCCCACAATATTCTGAATACACACGAACATCGTGCGCACATGCATGCGCTCACAAACTACATTGGGCAAATGTCCACATCACGCACATACATTGCACAATTTTCACAAATTGCAATCACAAATTACAATTCACACAACACTTCTATGATGTTTAAAAACATAGCAACACACTGTTGTCGGATACACATAGGAATCAACAACACAGAAACACACAGCGTTTCAAATGCGAAGTGCACAAACCTAAGGCATGCTTTCGCCTATATTTCCAAACTCATGTTCTACCTCCTCCTTGGGACGTATCAGTTCCTCTCCATCTTTCAGACACGCCAGTTTTCTTTCTCACAAAAAACTCGCTTTTCTTTCTTTTGCGTGTACTGCTCCCTTTTCTACTAAATTCTGAGTTTATCTTACAGGCGCGGTTCTCAGTTCTCCTGCTGCTCACATCTAGTTGTGATTTCCGACTGGAGGTTTGACATTGATCTCTAACAATGCACTGCGGTTGTTGATCTCGGTCAGCATAGGTCCTTTTGCGCTTACGTTTCCAATCGATCAGCAGCTTCTTCCTTGCCTTTCTTCGCGAGCCTTTCTGCTCGACTTCACCTGACTTGGAAAGTCTGAATTTGTTTCTTTTCATTTACATTTTCATTCGCACCTTCGGCCGAGAAACGTTTGATCCGGTTTTAGCGGCACAATCAGAACAATGTTGTCTGAAAGGGGCGTCTTTTTGAGAACTTTGTTCACCCCTAATTCTTTCAATTTTTTTTTCCTTTTCTTTACGACCTTCAGTCGTAACTTCTTAGAGCAGGGCTCATTTTCTACTGGGGGTTCATTCTCCTCACGTTTTTTATTCTAGTTCCTCAAAGTTTTCTTTGAATTCTTTCATCGCAGTGCTGTCCCCGATTTCTTCCATATCTGAATCCTCAAGTTTAGGATCGGCCCTGCCACTCTCCTCTGTGAAAAAAGTTTCCTCATCTTCCTCAGCGAGAAGAACCTCCTCGGTATTCCAGCCGTCCCTCAAACCCGGTTCTTGGATGTTTGGAAGCCCCGCCGGGGTGGTGCAGTGGCAACACGCGGACTACTGTCCGGAGTTCCCGGGTTCGAGCCCGACCACGGCGGCTGCGTTTCGATGGACGCAAAACGAAAAGGCGTCCGTGTGCTGTGCGATGTCAGCGCACGTTAAAGATCCCCAGGTGGTCAAAATTACTTCGTAGCCCTCCACTACGGCTCCCCTTTCTCTCCTTCTACTTTCACTCCCACCTTCATCCCTTCCCTTACGGCGCGGTTCAGGTGTCCACTGAGTAAGTTTGACAGATACTGCGCCTTTCCCTTCCTGTGAACCCATTAAAAAAAACTTTCTGGAAGATTGCTTTCTTCAGTTTCAGCTCCATTTAAGCTTTTGTGATCGCTGTTATTTGACAGCTCTTCCTTTCTGTCACATATGCAACCAGACGTGGTGAAATTTAATATGGAGCTATAATCGTGTCTCTCTTCATCTTCAGGCGGCGAGCACAAGGAGGCTTCTGGCTCTACAACTGCCTTCGCAGCTTCAGCGCAACCTGTCGTCTCGGAGGGCACAGTCTCAATTTCCTGAGAAATTGTAGCTCCGATTAAGCCCTTTCTTCCTGAAATTTCTGTTGCAGGAACGGTCTGTTCCACTTCCGGAGATGATTTCCACAGCACCTGTGGCTGCCAACGAATCACTCGTTTCACTATACCTCCTAATATAAGGAAAGGGAACCTCCAGAGGCTCGGTGATGCCTTTCAACCGCTGAACATCAGCCAGCTGCTTCAGAAGAAAATTTCTCTCTTTTAAATATTCTTTTTCTTTCTCAAGCCTACGCTTGTTCCATTCTCTCTCTTTTTCGGCCTTCTTCCTGAGCCATTCTTTCGCTTTCTGCTCGTTTCCTGAGCCATTATTTCTCTCTTTCGGCTCGCTTCCTGAGCCATTTTTTCTCTTTCTTCTTCTTGTCTCTTTGCCTCTGCTTGTTTCCTCTGCCATTCTCTCTCTCTTTCTTTCTCAGCCTCTTCCTTTTCCTTCTTAGCCTGTTCTAGAACTTCCCTTTCTGTCGGTCCATCCACTCTCGTAGTTCAGCTCTGTGGCCACCGCAACCGCGCTGTAAGGGAAGGGAGGAAGATGGGAATGAAAGTGGAAAGAGAGAAAGAGGAGCCGTAGTGGAGGGCTACGGAGTAATTTCGACCACCTGGGGATCTTTAACGTGCGCTGACATCGCATAGCACACGACGCCTCTTCGTTTCGCCTCCATCGAAACGCAACCGCCGAGGTCGGGTTCGAACCCAGGTACTCCGGCACGAGGGAAGTAAAATTGATTTTATTTATAGGAAGGGAAAGGCACGGTAACTGTCTCACTTGATTTCTGTGGACACCGCAACCGCGCCGTAAGGGAAGGGAGGAAGATGGGAGTGAAAGTGGAAAGAGAGAAAGAGGAGCCATAGTGGAGGGCTACGGAGTAATTTCGACCACCCGGGGATCTTTAACGTGCGCTGACATCGCACAGCACACGACGCCTCTTCTCTTCGTTTCGCCTCCATCGAAACGCAGCCGCCGAGGTCGGGTTGGAACCCGGGTTCTCCGGCACAGTAGTTGGGCGTCTTACCACTGCCCCACCCCGGCGGGGCACGAGGGAAGAAGGTTGGTTGGTTGGTTCACAGGAAGGGAAAGGCGCAGTATCTGTCACACTTGCTCTGTGGACACCTGAACCGCGCCGTAAGGGAAGGGAGGAAGGTGGGAGTGAAAGTGGAAAGAGAGAAAGGGGAGCCGTAGTGGAGGGCTACGGAGTAATTTCGACCACCTGGGGATCTTTAACGTGCGCTGACATCGCACAGCACACGGACGCCACTTCGTTTTGCCTCCATCGAAACCAGCCGCCGTGGTCGGGTTCGAACCCGGGAACTCCGGCACAGTAGTCGGGCGTCTTACCACTGCGCCACCCCGGCGGGGCACGAGGGAAGAAGGAAGGTGTTAGTGAAATCGCAAAAGAGAGAAAGACGCTTTGTAGTGGAGGGCTGCTGAGCTATTCCGACCACCTGGCGGATCTTGCAATCTATTTTCTCTTCTGTCCGCACGAGGCAGTGGAGGTGGCTCGGCTACAGAACCAGTAGTAGGCCCGTGCATTTTCTTTTCCTTCTTCCTATAGCCACAACAACACGACATCGCACAGCCCGCGGTTGTTGTTGTGGCCGTAGAAAGAACGAAAAGGAATGCACGGGCCTGCTACTGGCTCTGCAGCTGAGCCACTGAGGGCGGAACGAGATGTGCGATTCGGTGCTGGGCCGTCTGAGGATGTCGGCGTACGTAGCGGCCGCTGCGACTGGAACCTGCGGAGGAGTGATTTGTAGTCTCAGCCACTTGATCCCGAATCACAGATTGAAGGATTGGGGCTAGGTTAGAAGGAGGGCCCTGAATTCTTTGCAGAAGGGGTAGTTGTTAGGCTATCTCTTCGCGCACAAAGTCCTGATCTGGTCGAGCAGCGAGCTCCTGGTCGCCGACACAGCCAAGCTTGATAGTGAATCGGGCTGTATGGATGGTGGTGGGGCTGGAATTTGCTTCTTGCGGAGCTCATCGTATGTCAGACAAAGCGTGAAGGCTTCGGCAACGGTGTTGGGGACAAGCATATGAAAGGCGTCTGCTTCGATGCCGTTTAAAATATGCCCTATTCGAGTAGTTCGATCTTTGCCCTTCAAGAAGCAGGGAAACATGCGAAATTGGCTGGATATCGGACATACACATCGGAAAGAGCAAACTCCCAGGTGGCTACTCTAGTTAGGCGAAACCTTACGGTTATCTTGAATGAGCTAGACTCCACTTTCCCAGACCATATCCTTCTCGAAATTCTCCCCCGGCCCTCTCGTGCGACCAGGCAATGCCTTTTCGTGCTCAACGTCTATAGCCCACCCCGATCACGCAAGGCCGTCTTCAGGCCACTTTTCCTCCGAGTACAGCAGCTAGCGCGAGTGCAAACTAATTATTCTCGGTGATTTCAACGCTCCGCATCAAGCATGGGGTTACCACTACGACATGCTTAAAGGCCGATTGCTTTGGGACGATTGGCACACACTCCATCTGAACCTCTTAACGGATATCACCCAACCCACTCGGAGAGTAACGGGCGTCTCGCGGGACACAACCCCGGATCTCGCCTTTACGGGACCGGGGATTGCAGCTACCTGGTGCAATACTCGGGAAACATTCGGAAGCGATCACTACGTTCTGGAGATTGTCATTCAGGAGCCTACTCGACAACGTACGCGACCAGCTAAAGTGGTCAACTGGGAGTGCTTTCGCGCCAAGCGAACAGAGCAAGGCTCTTCCCAACCTATCACAGATATCGCCGCTGGGTCAGCCGACATCCTCAAACAAGTTGCAGATGTCACTGCTGAAGTTGCTGTCGAAGACTCCGTACTAAACTGCGACAGATATTATGCCCAACTGTGGGACCACAAGCGCAAGCTGGAGGCCCTGATGCAAACTCGCAAGTGGGATCGGAATCTTCGACGACGGCTCGCCCGAGTCCATACAAACATCGAAAACCATGCCGTAGAGCTTACACGCCAAAACTGGCACAATATATGTGACCAGATGGATAAGGCTCCTAACGCCAGAAGCACCTGGAAACTACTCCGTCACCTCCTCGACCCCGAAGGGAGCAAGTTCCATGCCCGCCAGCAGCTCCAGCGTATCTTCCACCAATTTCCGGGCACCTCAGACGCCCTCAAACAGGAGCTAGTAGATACCTACATCCGCCCAGGACCGGTGAAATCTTTCCCTCCTTATCAGGGGAAGAAAAACGTCCGCTTAGGTGCTCCCATCACTTTACCGGAGGTACGAGCTGAGCTCAATCGTCTCAAGACAAACTGAGCTGCAGGCCCGGACCGGATATCTAACCGTATGCTTCGGAACCTCGACAACGCCTCGATTCATGCTCTCGCAGACTTTCTGCAAAAATGCTGGGAGCGGGGAGCCATCCCGCAAGAGTGGAAATGCGCCAACCTCGTGCTCATCCCCAAGCCGGGCAAACCACCTACTCTCTCGAACCTCCGCCCCATTTCTCTCACGTCCTGCGTGGGAAAACTATTGGAGCATGTAATTCAGACCCGTATTCTTCGTCACCTAGAAGAACATCACCTACTTCCAGACACGATGTTTGGTTTTCGACCACACCTTGCGGCCCCAGACATCATGCTCTTGCTCAAGCATCAGGTGCTGACACATAGCACCTTGGACACCAAAGTCATAGTTGGTCTAGATGTCGCGAAGGCCTTTGACAATGTCCGGCATGACGCTATTGTGCAGAACCTCCAGACCCTAGGGGTGGGACAACGAACGTATGCATATATACGCGACTTTCTGACGAACCGCAAAGTGCAACTTGACACCGGCTTAGGAGATCCTTCCACCATCTCTCCTGGAAGCCGGGGCACACCCCAAGGCTCAGTGTTTCCCCACTCCTGTTCAATATTGCGCTGCTTGGCCTGCTCAATCTTTTGGCAGATATTCCCCGCTTGCACCACAGCGTATACGCCGACGACCTCACTCTGTGGATTACACACGGCAGTGACGGCCAGATCGAGGAGACTCTGCAGACAGCCATCGATCGCGTTGGTACCTACCTGGCCACAGTCGTCCTATCCTGCTCGGCCACCAAGTCTGAATACATCATTGTCCCAACCCAGGGACGACGCCCCAGATCGCCTCCGGCATCCTTCAGTCTGCAAGTACAGGGCACTCCCATACCCCGTACCGACCGAATCCGTATCCTGGGCCTTCATCTACAAGATAATGGAGGAAATGCCACTACTCTTCAGCGAATAGATCAATCTGTAATCCAGATCAGCCGCCTGCTCAAGAGAGTCGCCAACAAGCATAAGGGCATGCGCGAATCCAACCTTTTGCGCCTCGTACAAGCCTTCGTTTGTACGCGCATTGCCTATGTTGCCCCTTACCTACACCTCACGCGAACAGATCGGGAACGACTGGATGCATCACTGCGCAAGGCATACAAGACAGCATTGGGTCTACCCATGTCCACTTCCACCACCAAACTGATGACCCTCGGGATCTCCAACAGTCGACGAGCTGATTGAAGCGACTCTAACTTCCCAATATGAGCGCCTCTCTCTGACACATGCGGGCCGTGCAGTACTAAGCCAGGTAGGAATCACTCCTCTGAGGGCGACTTCTACGTATATGGACCTCACCCCTGAGCAGAGGCTCAGTCTTCGTATTCCTCCGCTTCCCAAACGTATGCATCCAGAGTATCATACAGAGCGCAGAGCCGACCGAGCCCGGCAGCTCCACAAACGTTTTACCGGTCGCCCCGACGTTACGTACACAGATGCCTCCCACCATCCCCGTCGCCCCGTTATGGTTGCGGTTGCATTGGCACCGCACCGAAATTGGCACAACGCCTGCAGCGTCCTCAACGCCGCAACTATTACCACCGCAGAAGAGCTTGTCATCGCGTTAGCTCTGACCGACCCCTCCACCAAAGTAGTCGTTAGCGATTCCCAACAGGCAATTCGTAACTTCGATGCAGGTCGCATATCCCGACAGGCACACACTATCCTCCGATCTCTCCCCTTACCGTCTACACCTCGTCTTCTCATATGGACCCCAGCTCATGAGGCGCTCAGCGGGAACGCACAGGCGCATGCTCTAGCCCGAGAACTCAGCTACCGGGCGGAGCACCCTCCTCAGCCTGCCGCTTCCTCTGACACTCCCCAAGGCACTCATTCACGCCTTGTTACATACACGGACATCCTCCAGCATTATCGGCTCGAACGGTGTCTATACCCCCCTGCACACCGGGAACTATCCCGGCGCGAGGCCGTCCATTGGCGCAAAATACAAACAGGAACCTTTCCCAACCCATGGCTATATAGCAAAATTTTCCCAACTCTTATTGCACCTAGCTGCAAACACTGCTCACAACCGGCCACATTCATTCACATGGTGTGGACATGTATACGACACAACGCAGAAAATACAGCTACAAGGGATGCGTGGGAGTCCCTCCTGCGTACCACCGAGCTCGGCCAACAGCGCTAGCTCATTTTGCGCGCATTGGAGGCCGCAGAGTCCCAAGGGATCCCTAAGCAGTGCAACCAGCCTTTCGGCTGGTTCCCCTTCCTTGGGAGTAAATAAAGAGTTTATCATCATCATCATCATCATCACCACCATCATGATCATCATCATCATCATCATTATCACAACATCATCTATATAGCCGGCGAAGGATTCACCGTGTTGCTGGCGTCTAGATTTCAGGCGCTGCTCGGCGCGCAGCTTTCGAACAGCAGGGCGGTCAAAGATAGCAGACAAGGCCCGCTTAAAGGCTGACCAGGTGGTGAACTCTGCTTCGTGGTTGTGGTACCAGAGACTGGCCACGTCCGTCAGGTAGAATACGACGTTGTTGAGCTTTAGGGCTTCGTCCCGACAGTTGTGGCCGCTTACCCGATCGTAAGAGGCAAACCAATCCTCCACGTCATGATATCACTCCCGCTGAATATGGCTGGGTCCTGCTGTCGGAGCGCGAAGGGGGCTGGCGAAGAAGCAGCCCTAGTAGCACAATATGTTTCTGTAACATTGCAGCAACATTGTCAATGTTGTACAATGTTGCGATAATATTGCACTACATTTATCCAACATAATGCGAAAACTTTCAACATTCGATAACGTTGCTGCAATGTTAACAAGTAACATGCTGGCAATGTTGCTCTATCTACATTGCAGCAATATTGTGAAATGATGTATAAATGTTGAACCACATACGATGACATTGCTATAACATTATTTACTTTATTGGCTAACTGTCGTTCTCTCAGACTATTTCTGCAGCCCAAACAGAAAAGCCGGTATTAGGTCACTCCATTGACCTTGTCACTCCCCCCCATAACAATGTTTATTTTTTAGTTTGAGTGCAACCTTGCATGTAATGTGCATGCGATGAATAGTACAAGTGTACTGAACTTTGTTACACTGAGATAGAAATATATATATTTATATGCAATATATTTAGACTGCTGAGATTGCATTATCTTTCAATTAAACATGCGGATTAAAGTTAGAACTGCTGAAGAAATTTAGTTCTGTTTTCTCTAATGCCCCGCAGCCTAATGGTCATAAAGATCGTTGCGAATCCAAATCAAGTCGAAATCGCGGCCGCGCCGAGAGCCATTCCTGCCAAACCGCGTGTAAGCGGCGATCGCGGCAAATTCTTCACGTGCATGGAGCATTTTCCTTCTTCCATGGCTCACGTGTGGTTCCCTTATTCTAGCATAGTTTTCTTGTGGTCGCCGTGTTCTTGCTGCTGTGTTGCATTGCGGCTTCATAAGAATTCAGCTGAAATGACGGAGGCCTGCACAGAGGATAACATCAGTGGTGAGTGATTTCTAACCTACGTTGTTGATCTGTGACACGTGTTGCCTGGCACAAAGCCAGTAGTGCATATATGCATGTGTTACCCATACCCTTCGTGATAGTTTGGCAAAGTGCTACATTCATTGTATCATGAAGAGAGTGAAGTGTTCGCTAAGCGAAGTGTCGATCCGGCAACGACGCCGAAGAATAGCAGAGGCTGTTAACGACGACTAGAAAACTGTTCGGCAGATGTCAGTCCTGATAATGGTCGTGACCGCAGATCATGAAGAGAGTGAAGTGTTCGCTAAGCGAAGTGTCGATCCGGCAACGACGAAGATTAGCAGAGGCTGTTAACGACCAACTAGAAAACTGTTCGGCAGATGTCAGTCCTGATAATGGTCGTGACAGCAGATAATGGTCGCGACAGCTGTCCATGTCTCTGTTCATAGAGCAGCGTAAAAATTTTGTAATTAGAGATGTGCCCACCAAGATGCTTAGCTGAGCAATTCGATTTTTTTTTTCAGGGATGCAGCTTCACTTGTGACATCGTGATTTGGAAGAGACCCTCATCGTGACCAACTGGAGGCTACCAGGGCACAAGCATTTTTAGACATGCTAAATTGTTCAGTCAAATGCTGACAATACTTGTTTGTAGTTTTCCAGTGCAATGGCGCATGTCCAAAGAAGGAAGGATTAAACTAGTCGTAATGACTCTACTGTTCATAATATGTCTGCTTGTTTCTGAATACCGAACTAGGTTCTACTCCTACTTTGTATATTTGTGTCAAGTTTCTGCACAAAATAGTGCTACACTGTGCTATAGTGTTTGCGTAAATAGTTTACTGAAGTGGTTTATATTTGTAAATGCAAGTTGAGGGGTGGTGGGTGCATTTTCATGCTATGCTATTGTGCCCAGTAACTGTTCAAAACATTATCTCTGGTTCTTGTTCCTGAGTAGCCGGTGTGTTGTTTTGTAGCTTTGTTGCAAGTTACTTTATAAAGTAAATAAATAAACTAAATCTTGTCTGTGAAATGTAGGCCCATGTGGCACATTTTTCAATCTATGCCAATGTGCCTGTGTGAATGTTCAGTATGTTATATATCTGCTTCCGTTTTCTCAATAGGCAGTACTGCTGTTTTATATTTTGTTGCAAGTTTCTGCAATTAATAATTTACTAAAGTGTCATGTTTGTAAAACTCAAGTTGAGGGACATGCCCATTTTAAAGCTATGCTGCTGTGCTTAGTAACTGTCGACATTATTTGTGCTTCCTGTTCTTGAGTAGCCAAATCGGCTGTGTGCTATGTATGATTGTTGCAAGTTTCTGCATAAAACGATTGTCTTGAAGTAAATGTCTTACATTTGTGAAACTAGCTGCTGTATGTCAAGCTAATGAGTATACTGGAATCAAGCTTGCTGTTAGGCTAATTGAATAAATTCTTGACAAATAAAATAGCGCTAAAAAACAAATGATGGTTATTTGTAATGTACATGCATATATACAAATCATTATAATTGCCAGAATAACCTCTTTCAGTGCCATTTTCAGGTCACAGCAGCTTATAGCATCTAAATGAGCACTGGTACAGAGCTGATGAATATTACATTTAAGGTCTCATTCAGAGCAAGCGGCTTGAAAAGTTGGGAAAAGCTGTGTTGTCCAGTGCAGCCTTTTAGGTATTCGTACTCCTCTGCACCGCACTGCCGTGTGGCAACGAGTAATGTTCAGTTGCTCATTCTTGCGACCTTAAGCTACCATAACCATTGTGGTATGACGATATCATTGCACATGGTTTAGCCTTTCACAAGATAAATTTATTGAACAGCAAGCATCGATAGCTAGTGGCCATCAATGCGGCGGAATATTTCAGTAGCTTGGAATGCTGCCTGAAAGTTTCTGAAACATTACAATAGCTTTGCAGCAATATTGCACTAACGTAGTCATGGGAATGTTGGATGTGTGCAAATAAAAAGTTGTACCAATATTAAGAAAATGTTGCAGCCATGTTGCATTAATATCGTCTTCAGAAGTGGCTTAAACATTGACTAAAGGTTGTTGTAACATTGGTGCAATGTTGCTTCAATGTTGTCTTATGTATGTTGCATCAACGTGGCAAAAAGAGGACACTAGCCACATTAAGGCAATGTTGAAAGCAAACATTGCGGCCACATTGAGGCAACAAAGTGTGCTACTAGGGAGAGGGCTGGCTCGCATCGGTTGTCATTGTAGGCGGGATGGTGCGGCTGCGTAGCTCCAGGATTGTGGATGAAGGGTCGAATCAGCACACTCAACCAGGTTGTAACGAGGTTTCGTAACCTGCGGATCCGAGAGAAGAGATCTGGCTGAAGCGTCAGTCCGAGGCTTCTTTTTCAACAGCACGATCTCTCGCCGTTGTTGTTGTGGCTGTAGGAAGAAGGAAAAGAAAATGCACGGGCCTGCTACTGGCTCTGTAGCTGAACTACCTCTGCTGCCTCGAGCAGACAGAATAGAAAATAGAGAAGAAAGAAAAGGAAGAGGGAAAGAAATACGCGCGCCGCAACAACCGTCGTCCGCCACCGAAGCGGTGGCGGGTGCAATGACGGCCTACAACAGTAAAAATTCGGTGGCAGGCTAGCCCCCGCCGCAAGCGGCGGTGACCTACCTGCCCCAGCCCCATCAGGGGAGACTTCACGTCGTGCACTAGCTGTGCGCATACCTCCGAAACTCATTTTCCTCTTTACAGATTTATAGAAAGGAAAAGGCACGGTAATTGTCTCACTTGTTTTCTGTGGACACCTCAACCGCGCCGTAAGGGAAGGGAGGAAGGTAGGAGCGAAAGTGGAAAGAGAGAAAGAGGAGCCGTAGTGGAGGGCTTCGGAGTAATTTCGACCACCTGGGGATCTTTAACGTGCGCTGACATCGCACAGCACACGGACGCCTCTTCGTTTTGCCTCCATCGAAACGCAGCCGCCGAGGTCGGGTTCGAACCCGGGTACTCCGGCACAGTAGTCGGGCGTCTTACCACTGCACCACCCCGGTGGCGCTAAAGGGTCCGCGTGCGGACAGAAGAGAGAAAGTAAAGAAAGAAAAAGAAGAGGGAGAGAAAGACGCGCGCCGCAACAGCCGTCGTCCACCACCTAAGTGGTGGCGGGTGCAATGATGACGTACAACAGATAAAAATTCAGTGGCTGGGTCGCCCCCGCCGCTAGCGGCGTTGACCTACCGACCCAGCCGCGTAGGGTCAGGGACAGCCACCTCCAGCCCACGGAAGCCTCTATATGTCGCTTTTATCGAAATGCAGCCGCCGGCGGCTTAGATCATTTCGATTACGTCGGCACACTAGACGGACATCTTAACCACTGCACTGCCGTGGTAAAAGAGAAACTATTGTCTTAGTGGTACGAGTTGAACCTTTTTCGGCGCTTACAGCTGCACCGCTTAAACCAGAGAAAGCTGGCCATCCGTGGCTTGTCTTTCGTTCCCGCCTGCAAGCACACATTTTCTGCGTCGACGCTCAGATCTGAGACTGCCAGGTGTCTGCGTCCTTCAGAGTTGCCTCGCCGCAGGCGCCAGAACTGGGCCTCCGGCGACGGCGGTAATTGTGACGCTCGCGCAACGACCAAGAAACGCTGCCATGTGGTTAGGCCTTAACGTACATTGCAAGGGTGGAAGAACGGCCTAGTGGTACTTCACCTTCAGTTCAGTTCAGTCGTTCAGTCGTGTCCGACTCTTCGTGACCCTATTGACCATGTCACGCCACGCTTTCCGGTCTCTCACTATCTTCCTAACATCACATAACTTCAGCTGCTGTGCCTCGAGGATGCCATCTAACCATCGCGTTCGCTGCCTACCCCTTCTCCGGCGACCCTCAACCTTTCCCAACATCAAATCTTTCTCCAGCGACTCCTCTCTTCTCATCAGATGACCAAAGTAGCTGAGCTTTAACTTTAGAATTTGACCCTCCAATGAGCAGTCAGGGTTTATGGTCGACAATATTGACTGATTTGATCTTCTGGCAGTCCAAGGAACTCCCAAGAGTCTTCGCCAGCACCACAATTCAAACGCGTCAATTCTTCGGCGGTCAGCCTTTTTCACAGTCCAACTCTCGCATCCATACATCACAACTGGAAAGACCATATCACGAGTTATACGGATCTTGGTTGGCAGACTAATGTCTCTGCTCTTTACTAGGCGGTCAAGGCTAACCATTGCTCTCTTTCCCAGAAGCAGGCGTCTCCTAATTTCATGGCTGCAGTCTCCTTCCGAGGTAATCTTGGAGCCCAAGAAGAGAAAATCTGTCACAGCTTCCACTTCTTGTCCCTTGATGCTCCAGGACTTGATAGGGCAAGACGCCATGATCTTTGTCTTTTTAATGTTTAGTTTAAGCCCAAACTTCTCACTCTCTTCTTGTACGCGCATCAGAAGTCTCTTGAGTTCCGCTTCACTTTCTGCCATTAAAGTGGTATCATCCGCATATCTAAGGTTGTTGATACGTTTTCCAGCGATCTTCACTCCAGCTGAAGACTCGTCCAGACCAGCCTTCCTCATGATGCACACTGCATATAGGTTAAATAGGCAGGGCGACAGTATGCAGCCTTGCCTCACTCCTTTCTCAATCGGAATCCAATCAGTAAGACCATGCCCAGTTCTGACTGTGGCCTCTTGCCCTTCATACAGGTTCCTGAGGAGACAGATGAGGTGAATTGGAACTCCCATCTCTTGGAGAGCTTGCCACAATCTGCTGTGATCTACGCAGTCAAACGCTTTTGCATAATCAATAAAGCAGAAGTAGATGGGTTTCTGGAACTCTCTTGCTTTTTCTATGATCCAGCGAAGGTTGGCAACTTGGTCTCTAGTTCCTCTGCCCTTGCGAAACCCAGCTTGCACGTCCGGAAGCTCCCGATCCACATACTGCTGCAGCCTACCTTGGAGGATTTTCAACATCACCTTGCTAGCATGCGAAATAAGCGCGATCGTGCGGTAGTTGGAACAATATTTGGCACTGCCTTTCTTTGGAATGGGAATGTAAACTGACCTCCTCCAATCCTGTGGCCACTGCAGGGTTGTCCAAATCTTCTGACATAATGTATGCAGTATGTTAACAGCGTCATGGTTGAGGTTTTGAAGCAACTCAGCTGGAATGCTATCAATTCCGCTAGCTTTGTTCTTAGCAAGGCTGGCTAAGGCCCATTCAACTTCACTCTTCAGGATGCCCGGCTCGAGATCAGTGATCACAACCGTCTTATGTTGGGTTTGCACATGGCCGAGTGGTTTGGGCGCCCGTCTCGGCTGCGGGAGGTGGTCAGTTCGAAACCCGCCGCCGGACACCCACCGGTAAAATTGGGTACAAGCGTCCCCCGGCCCGGCGCCCGGCTCCTTTAGGGGTGTGCGTTTGGAAGAGGCTCTGCTAACCCTGCTGTGCCCCTTCGGGGGCTTAGTTTCGAACAACCATGGCCTGCAAAGGCCAAATCAACGGAATCAAAAATCAACGCTCTCTTGGACAGGAAAAGAAAGACAACACAGCGCCGTGTTTCCGTTTCTTTGTCTTTGTGTAAAAAAACATTTATTTATAGGAAGGGAAATGCGCGGTAACTGTCTCACTTGTTTTCTGTGGACACCGCAACCGCGCCGTATTGGAAGGGAGGAAGGTGGGAGTGAAAGTGGAAATAGAGAAAGAGGAGCCGTAGTGGAGGGCTACAGAGTAATTTCGACCACCTGAGGATCTTTAACGAGCGCTGACATCGCATAGCACACGGACGCCTCTTCGTTTCGCCTCCATCAAAACGCAGCCGCCGAGGTCGGGTTCGAACCCGGGTACTCCGGCACAGTAGTCGGGCGTCGTACCACTGCACCACCCTGGCGGGGTTATGTCAAGAGTGCGCTGTTCCCCCCTCCGCCGATTACTGCATATTTTCTACGCTTTTTCTGTTAAAAAACAAAGCTCTAAACTATTCTTCGCGATCAATTAGTTTTTTATCTTTCGATGGTCAGTGTTTACCAAAAGTTTTATTAGACATAAGGCATTCACATGAGCGGCGACAAATGACCAAAACAGGAATTGCATGTGATTAACAACAAAGGAAAGTGTACATAAAAAATATCCTAGCGAACAAATACTTATAGATCAGTATTTACATGCAGAATAAAATTTGGGCAGTTCGTGATGATGATATATACAATCTTGAATGGCACTGTACATTAAGGTATAGGCAGTGTAGAAAATTCGCCAAATACGCGCTTCCTTCAATTGTGGTACATTTCACTCAATTTGCTTATATATGTGATCGAGTTCTTTATTATCATGACATGAAATTGAATCCCAGTTGTAGTTCTGATCCATATGATAAAGCTACTTGTTATGAAGAATTTCAATTTCACGCGTGTCCCCCATTGCACACCTTCGTCGGCGTCATTAAAAGTGCTATGATGATGTAAAAATGAACTGTTTGTTTTTTATTCACAATATTTCGTAATTGTGTTAATATTGTCATGACTGAAGTCAGAGGGAGCCGTGAAAGTACACGTAGCCGAGGACACGAGAATAAGGTCGGCTTGTAGTTCCGAACACAGACACAGAGTCCAGCACCAGCGCGCCGCTCGTGCCAACCACCGCTTCGTCGTCGTCGGCACCAAACACGACTGTCGCGCGGCGCTAGGCACGTGGCATTATTCCCCCCCCCCCGTGAAAGAAAACATCGTCCCGATGACAAGGTGAGAGGAGAAAAAAAAATTAGGCGTGAGGTGAACTGTACAATGACACAAGGTTTCACTTGCAGGGAACGCTCAGTCACGCGAAAAGTACGGCTTTAAGCGCACCACATGCACAATTTCAGGCCGCTGGCGTCGAACCCTGTCGGTCACAGTTCCATCTGGAATGACTTCGTAATTAACGTTGTCTAAGCGGCGCAGGACTTTATAGGGTCCGAAGTAGCGGTGGAGTAGTTTCTCGCTCAAGCCTTTGTGACGCACGGGGGTCCACACCCACACTTGGTCCCCTGGTTCGTAGTGGGCCTCCCTGTGCCGAAGGTTATAGTGTCGAGCGTCGGTGGCATGCTGCTCCTTGATGTGCAAGCGGGCCAGCTGACGGGCTTGCTCGGCCTGTTCTGCGACATGGGCGGCGTCGGGTTCGACCGCTTCTTCCCTGCACGGGAGCATCGCGTCCAACATCGTGCGGGCCTCTCTTCCATATACGAGACGGAACGGCGTAAACTTCGTGGTTTCCTGCGGCGCCGTATTGTAGGCGAAGGTGCCATACGGCAGGATCTCGTCCCACATTTTATGCTCAACGTCGATGTACATTGAGATCATGTCCGCCAAAGTTTTGTTTAGTCGTTCCGTTAATCCATTTGTCTGAGGATGATACGTTGTTGTTGTGCGATGCTCGGTATAGCTGAGAGTTAAGGTGTCCCGCAGTAGCCGAGCTGTAAACTCCTTTCCTCGGTCAGTAATGATGGTCGACGGTGCACCGTGTCTGAGCACAATGTCGTTCATAAAGAATCGAGCAACTTCGCCGGCTGTACCTCGGTCAAGGGCCTTCGTTTCAGCGTAGCGTGTTAAGTAGTCTGTGGCGACTACGATCCACTTGTGTCCGTTCGAGGATAAAGGAAATGGGCCTAAAAGGTCCATGCCCACTTGCTCGAAGGGTGTGGGGTGGTTCAATAGATTGTTACATACCGGATGGCTTGAGCGTGGGTTTTTTTCGCCGCTGGCATTGTCGACAAGTCTGTACGTAACGTCTAACGCTCGGAGAAAGATGTGGCCAGTAGTAGTTCTGCCGGACTCGGTTTAGGGTGCGTGCAAAGCCAAGATGCCCTGAAGTTGGTTCGTCGTGGCAGGCCAGGAGGATTTCGTGTCTTAGATCAGCCGGTATGACTAGCAGGTATGTTTTCGCACTCGACGTAGAATTCTTCTTATAAAGCACCCCATTGCGGAGGCAATACGACAACCCCCGAGCAAGGTATCGGGGTATTGTAGGATGCCCACCTTTAAGATGGTCAATAATCAGTCGCAGCTCGCCGTCGGCACGCTGTTTGGAGGCGAGATCGGACGTAGTGACTGCTCCGAGGAAGCTATCGTCGTCGGTGGCATCTGACGAAGGAGGGCCGACGGGCGCGCGGGACAGGCTATCAGCATCGGTGTGCTTCCTGCCAGACTTATAAATAACATCGAAATCGAACTCCTGTAGGCGCAATGCCCAACGTGCTAAGCGGCCACAAGGATCCTTTAAGTTGTTCAGCCAACACAACGAGTGATGGTCAGCGATGACGCGAAACGGTCGGCCATAAAGGTACGGGCGGAACTTGGCAGCGGCCCATACTACCGCCAAACATTCTTTTTCAATGGTGGAATAGTTATACTCAGCACGGGAAAGTGCACGGCTGGCATAGGCAATTACTTTCTCGACCCCGTCTTGGTGCTGCACTAGAACGGCACCAAGGCCGACGTTGCTCGCATCCGTGTGTAATAATTCTGTGTCGGCATCATCGTCGAAATGTGCCGGGATCAGGGGTGACTGGAGCCGGCGTCGTAACTCGTCGAAAGCCATCTGCTGCTCGGCGCCCCAGGAAAATGATGCGTCATCTCGAGTCAGGAGAGTCAGAGGGCTGGCCATCTGTGCAAAGTTTTTGATAAAGCGACGATAATAGGAGCACAGCCCCAAAAACCATCGGACTGCTTTTTTGTGGGCGGGGACGGGAAAGGCAGCAACGGCAGCAAGTTTCTCAGGGTCAGCTCGGATTCCATCAGCACTCACGATGTGCCCAAGAAACTTCAATTCGGTGAACCCGAAGTGACACTTTTGAGGCTTGAGTGAAAGGTTGGCAGTCCGGACAGCTTCGAGAACAGTTCTCAGGCGGCGCAGGTGTTCCGTGAACGTCGGTGAAAAAATTATTACGTCGTCGAGATAAACAAGGCATGTCTGCCACTTAAGACCTGTGAGCACAGTGTCCATCATCCGCTGGAAGGTGGCAGGAGCACAGCAGAGCCCGAATGGGAGGACGCAGAATTCATAGAGCCCATCTGGTGTTACGAAGGCAGTTTTTTCACGGTCCCTCTCATCAACTTCAATTTGCCAATAACCACTCCTGAGGTCAATGAAGAAGTACTTGGCTCGGCGAAGTCGGTCGAGAGAGTCATCAATCCGTGGCAGCGGATAGACGTCCTTCTTTGTCATACTGTTAAGTTTCCGATAGTCAACGCAGAAACGAAGTGTCCCGTCTTTCTTTTTAACGAGGGCTACAGGCGAGGACCATGGGCTGCTTGAAGGTTGAATGACGCCATCGGCGAGCATCTCCTTGACTTGCTGTTGGATAGCGTCTCTCTCCCGAGGAGACACACGATAGGGCTGCTAATGAATGGGTCGAGTGCCTTCATGCGTGATAATCCGGTTGTTAATGACCGACGTTTGCTGCACTTTAAATGAAGACGTGAAGCACACACGAAACTCCAGCAATAGATCTTGGAGTTGCCTCTTTTCAACGGAAATGCTAGAATTGATGTCGACAGCGTGTACGGCATCATCCGGTTCAGTGCTAGGCGTAGCTTCCTCTGAAGCAAAACATTCGGCGACTTCGTGCAGATGGTCGACGTAAGCAATGACAGTGCCACGGAACAGATGTCGATGTTCATTGGAGAAATTGGTGACAAGTACCTCCGTCTCTCTTCCACGAAGGAAACAAAGACCTCTTGCCACAGAAACTCCCAAGGCGAGTGAGAGGGAGACATTAGGCTCAACAACCCGGAGGCCGTGATGTGGCTCGTCACAAGTAACTCTGACGAGGATGCTGGCGCGTGGTGGCACTGTGAGGCTATCATCGGCGACTCGCAGCGTGGAGTAGGACCCGCGGTACTCATGCTTTTCAGTGGCCAGTTTGGCGGAAAACGTCACCAAGCGATTCGGTAGATCTATAGTGGCACCGTGCTCACGAAGGAAGTCGATGCCAAGAATAACATCACGAGAGCATTCGCGTAGAACGAGAAAAGTCGCAACAGATGTGCAGCCTCGCACCGTAACAAGGGCTGTACACATACCCAGTGGTGCAACCACATGTCCGCCTGCCGTACGTATGTCTGGTCCGTTCCATGGCGTCATCACCATTTTCAGTGTCCTTGTAAGCCTCCCGCTAAGGATAGAATAATCGGCTCCCGTATCAACTAAAGCGCTGACATCCTTCGTGTCGACGATAATAGGGATGTCCAGGGAGGCCCGGCCAAGACCAGGGCCTGTCGACGTTGGTTCGGAGTGAAGTGAGCGGTGTGGTGGCGGAAGCTGGACGGCGGTTGGGTGGTCGGCGTCGGGACGATTCAATGTCGACGGCAGGTCGGAGTGAAGCAAGCGGTGCGGCGACGGAAGCTGGGCGGCAGTTGTGTGGTCTGCGTCGGGGCGATTTAAGCGACACGGCGGTGATAACTGGTCGGCGATGCGGACGACGTCGGGGCGATCTGGTCTGTGCGGCGAAAACTGGACAGGAATTCGGCGTTCGACGTCGGGGCGAATCGAGCGGTGCGGCGGTGGAAACTTTACAGCGAATCGGTGTGCGGCGGCCTCACCCCCAAAGGTCGCCGGAGCTAGTTTTCCCGATGAGGGCTCGAGGAACCATGGCGTCCAGCGGTATACCGTGACCCAGAGGGTGAAGAGCGACGAGGCGAAGGCGAGCGCGACTCGCGACGAGGAGAATGTGGCAGACTGGCGGGTGACGTACTCGGCGATGTCCTGAGGCCGCTGACCAGGCCGTGGACGAGGGCTGTCGGGGGAAAATCCCCTGAGGCCCATCTGACGATAAGGGCACTGCCGGTACAGGTGACCTGCCTCGCCACAGTGGTAGCAGAGAGGGCGGTTATCTGGAGCGCGCCAGAGATCAGTTTTCCGGGGCGCCTGGCGCCGATCTGCCCAAAGGGGCAGCGGTGCCGCAGCGTGCACAGCGACCTGAGGTTGCGTGAAAGGCGAAGGGGTAGGTAGCAGGGCTGGGCGGCGTGTGGCATCAGCATAAGTCATCCGCTCGGTGGGGCCCGGGGGTGGTGGTGGTACGACTGTACTTGGTGGCGTGAGTGCGTTCTGGACCTCCTCACGGATGATGCTGGCCAGGGAAGCTGCGCCAGGAGTAAATGATCCATTAACTTTCTGGAGCTCCTCGCGAACCACGGTGCGAATGAGGTCGCGAAGGGAGCGCATATCTGCCCTGGGATTGTAGTCGGTTCGGTCAGACGCGGTAATGTGGAGATGGAATTCAGCGGCCGACCGTATTGGCTGCATCGCTGCTGTAGCAGTTTCTCCATGGTCACAGCTTCAGCCAGAAACGCCGCGACGGTGGTGGCCGGTTTCCGCACGAGGCATGAAATAAGCTGTTCTTTGACGCCGTGCATCAGGTGCCGAACCTTCTCCTCACTCATAGACGGGTCGGCGCAATGGCAAAGGCGCATGACGTCTTCAACGTACATTGCGACCCCCTCGTTCTGACGCTGAACTCCAGAGGTCAGGGCACGCTCGGCATTCTCTCGGCGGTGACTGTTGGCGTACGTACCGAGGAGCTGACTTCGGAAGGCCGGCCACGTAGAGAATGTGGCCTCGCGGTTCTCGAACCATGTCCGAGCAGCGTCTTCAAGGCTGAAGTAGACGTTCCGCATTTTCGCAGCGTCGTCCCAGCGGTTAAATGTCGCGACCCTTTCATAGTGAGCTAGCCAGTCCTCGGCGTCTTCAAACTGCTCACCGTGAAATGGTTTAGGGGTACGCGGGGTCTGAAGGATGAGACAGGACGAAGGGATGGAAGGGACAGTCATGGTACGGGCGGGCGGTGTCGTTGCCACAGCCAGAGTCTCTTCGTCAAGAGGGAAGGCCTCGGGGGACAAGCCTCGGAGCCGTCGGCTGGTACGATGAACAGGAGTGGTCACGAGAGGCGGCCGCGTAGGGTCGTCCGCAGGAGAAGGGATCATCGATGACACGTCCACCAGTGTCACGACTGAAGTCAGAGGGAGCCGTGAAAGTACACGTAGCCGAGGACCCGAGAATAAGGTCGGCTTGTAGTTCCGAACACAGAGTCACAGAGTCCAGCACCAGCGCGCCGCTCGTGCCAACCACCGCTTCGTCGTCGTCGGCACCAAACACGACTGTCGCGCGGCGCTTGGCACGTGGCAATATTGTCACGAACAACAGGACTAGACGTGACTAAGACAACGGGACGAAGCTGTACCAGCAGGCAAAGTTCGGCGCACAGCACGCGAGTCAACTTCAGTGTCCTCTCCTTCCAGGCGCAGCAAGAACATGAGGACACCAGGCGGCATTACTCCCCCTCTTAAAAAAAAGAAATGAGGGACGGAGCGCGAGGTAAGGTGTCCTACGCGACAACGCAACAAGCGCATAGAGCACTATCGCGTGAAATAGGGCTTCATGCGGACGACGTGCACAACCTCGAAGCGTGGTTGTCGACGCGAGGGCTGCACAGTACCCACTGGAAGAACTTCGTATGTTACTTGCGTGACTAGGCGCAGAACTTCGTAAGGTCCGAAGTAACGGGAAGTCGGTTTATCACACAGGCCGGGCCGACGCAACGGTGTCCACACCCAAACGTTCTCTCTGTGATGGTAGGCGACATGTCGATGACGGAGGTTGTAGCGGCGTGCATCCGTGCCTTGCTGTTGCTGAATGGGAATGCGGGCAAGTTGACGTGCTTCCTCAGCGCGCTGAGCAAACTGTTCGGCTTCAGCCGTGAGTGGATGACCATCTGTGCTGCTCGGAAGTATAGCATCCAACATCGTCTGAACGTCACGTCCGTAGACTAGACGAAATGGTGTAAAACGCGTCGTCTCTTGGGTGGCCGTGTTGTAGGCATATGTGATGTAGGGGAGAATTTCATCCCAGTTTTTGTGCTGCGAGTCTATGTACATTGCGATCAAGTCGGCGATGGTTTTGTTGAGTCTCTCCGTGAGGCCATTCGTCTGCGGGTGATACGCTGTAGTTTTTCGGTGGCTGGTATGACTAAGCTCGAGCACGTCGTGCGTGAGCTGTGCCGTAAACGCGGTGCCTCGATCGGTTACGACTAGGGACAGTGCGCCATGACGCAACACGATTTGCTGCATAAAGAATTGAGCGATCTCAATTGATGTGCCCCGCTGCACTGCCTTGGTTTCCGCATAACGTGTGAGATAGTTGGTCGCGACTATAATCCATTTGTTACCCATCAATGACAGAGGAAATGGGCCCAGTAGGTCGATACAGACTGTCAAACGGCGTCCGAGGTGGAATAATAGGTTGGAGCAAACCCGCGGCTTTGAGAGGATGTAACTTTCGACGTTGACACTCGCTGCATCCTCTGACGTAGCGATGGACGGCGTCAGAAAGTTTAGGCCAATAATATTGTCACAGGCGGTGCAACGCATAAGGAAAGAAGAACGCATACGCATAAGGAAAGAAGAAGAAGACTCTCGTGAGTTTTGGAGAGAAGACGACGTTCAACAGCGTCGGCTGGTGCCCACAGAGAACGTCCGTTGGAAAGCCTTGTCTTCGGTGTCCGCCCTCTGATACAAGCTGAACTACCCCGTAACACCTTGGTGGAGGTGCTTGACGAACTCGAGCGAGTGTGCATGCAAAGCCCAAGTGGCCGGAGGTGGGCTCATCGTGGCAAGCAAAAAGGATATCGTCGCGAAGGTCGGCCGGCACGACAAGGAGGTGCGCTCGATCAACAGTGCTGGAGTTTTTCTTGAATAAAATGCCATTCCGAAGACAGAATGCAGACAGGTGCCTTCCAAACTGGCGGGGGACATCAGCAGCGCAACCCTCCAGATGTTCAATGATAAGTCGAAGGTCTGGGTCAGCTCGCTGTCGGATCATTATGTCTGAGGCATTCACTAGCCCAAGAAAACCTCTGTCATCCGTGACGTTATCGACAAATCCAACGGGTGCCCGCGAGAGCGCGTCAGCATCGTCGTGCTTCTGACCAGATTTGTACACAATGGAGTAATCAAATTCTTGAAGGTGAAGGCTCCATCGTGCTAGGCGCCCCGATGGGTCACGGAGATTGGCCAGCCAGCACAAAGAATGGTGGTCAGTAACGACTTTAAACGCGCGGCCATATAGGTAAGGCCTAAATTTCATAGTTGCCCACACAACTGCGAGACATTCCTTTTCCGTAGTGGAATAATTTTTTTCAGCGCGGGAGAGCGTGCGGCTGGCATACGCAATGACCCTTTCCACGCCAGCTTGGTGTTGAATGAGTACAGCGCCAAGGCCGATGTTGCTGGCGTCGGTGTGGACTTCGGTGGCAGCGTCTTCATCAAAGTGCGCAAGAACAGGGGTAGTTTGCAGTCATCTGCGTAGCTCCGCAAAAACCTCCTGTTGCTCGGCGGCCCACACGAACTGTGTATCATCCCGCGTGAGATGGGTGAGGGGTGCGGCTATCTTGGAAAAGTCGGCGATAAAGCGGCGGTAGTACGCACACAAACCCAGAAAACGTTTTAAACTCCTCTTCATGGCAGGAACGGGAAATTTGGCGACAGCGGCAGTTTTGTCGGCGTCTGGCCTAACGCCTGCGGCACTCACAAAATGACCAAGAAACTTCAACTCTTTGTAGCCAAAGTGGCACTTCTTGGGCTTGAGCGTCAAGTCAGCTGACCGGAGGGCATCTAATACTGCGCGAAGGCGTTCGAGGTGTTTTTCAAAGATTTCAGAGAACACGACAGAACACGACCGAACACGACAACGTTGTCGAGATAAACTAAACAGATTTGCCATTTGAGGCCGGCGAGAACGGTGTCCATCATGCGCTGTAAAGTAGCCGGCGCTGAACATAGGCCGATGGGCAGCACTTTAAACTCATACAGTTCATCTGGGGTCACAAAAGCTGTTTTTTCGCGGTCCCGCTCATCGACCCTAATCTGCCCGTACCCGCTCTTCAAGTCAGTGGAGGAGAAGTACTGGGCGCGACGAAGCTTGTCGAGCGAATCGTCGATACGGGACAGCGGGTAGACGTCTTTTTTAGTGATGTCGTTCAACTTTCGATAATCAGCACAGAAGCGAAGGCTGCCATCCTTTTTTTTCACAAGCATAACAGGGTACGACTACGGACTGTTGGATGTTTAGATGACACAATCACGAAGCATCTCCTGAAATTGTGTGTGAATCGCTTCACGTTCCGTCGTTGAGATGCGGTAAGGTTGCTGGTGTATAGGGCGGGCATCGTCGGGAGTAATTATATGGTGCTGCACAAGAGGCATCTGCCGAATTTTCGATGACGTCGCGAAACAAGCACTGTATTTTAGAAGGAAAGAACGCAGGCCGTGCTGCTGTGTTTCCGAGAGATCTGTACTAATATCCAGACGATCAAGAGATGGGTGCACATTTTCAACTTCTCCGAGCGTAAAACATTCAGAAACGTCCTCTGATGCGTCGGCGAATGCGATTGCGGCAGCGCGGAAAAGATGGCGGGGCTCGTTCGTGAAGTTAGTCACCAGGAGATCAGATCGGCCGTTACGGAGATGGATGAGACTCTGCGCCAAGGTGATGCCGTGGGTAAGCAAAAGGGACTGGTTGCCCTCAGTGACCGCCGTTCCGTCACGTAGTTCACCGTAGTTAACAGTCAGAAAAATACTGGAACATGGCGGAATGGAAACGCTCTCGGCAGAAATTCGAAGAGGGGCGTGGCTTTGGCGGTCTGCGGTGTCAATATCATCCGCTTTCTCGGTCGAAAAGGTCACGGTACGCTTCCGGAGATCAATAATGGCCCCATACTCCCTAAGAAAATCGACCCCAAGGATACAGTCGCGGGAGCAGTAAGTGATTACAAGGCAGCTGACAACAAACGTGGAGTTGCGAATTTGGACTCTCGCCGTGCACTGACCGCTCGGAGTTACGACATGCCCGCCAGCGGTTCGAATCTGCGTGCCAAACCATGGCGTCATCAATCACTTTTTTTAGAAGCGCCGCTAGCTTCCCGCTTAAAATCGAAAAATCAGCACCAGTGTCTACCAATGCGCTAACCTTATAGCCGTCGAGGACCACGGGTATATCCAGCGAGAGTCTATCTTCACGTGTACGAACTGTCGTCGCGGCCGTCAAGTCGCGGTCGCTCACAGGTCGCGTTGTCGGGGGGTCTTCGTCGCGTCGATTTGGAGCGGCCTCGCCCCCTGAAGTCGCTGTCTTTAGTTTTCCCGTCTTGGACTAGACGGCCGTCGCTGCGCCGTCCAAGAGGAGCTGGGCTGCGAGGATGGTCGGCGTGGAGACGGAGATCGTGACTGTCGTCTAGAAGTTGGCGCCATGCGCTGCTGGGCTACGTAGTCCTCAATATCCCGGGGTCGTTGGCCTAAAGGAGGGCTACGCATGTCGATGGGGAAACCCTTCATTCCCAGTTGTCGATATGGGCACTGTCTATACAGGTGGCCAGGTTCTCCGCAGTGGAAACAAAGGCGCTGCCGATTTGGGGCACGCGACAGGTCTGCCTTTCGCTGGGGTGGTCGGCGGTTGTCGATGTACGGCTCGGGATGGGCTGAATACAGCGAGCCTTGGTCGGGTGGCGGTAATTGTCTGGAATCAGTTGGGGGACGTCGCAAGATATCCGCATACGTTGGCTGACAGGACTCGGTGGAAAAGGATGGTGGGTTAGCAGATGGTACCGAAGGCCGAAATGCTTGTTGGAGCTCTTCTCGGACAATACTAGCGAAAGAGCCGACCGTCGGCTGGGGAGCACCGAAGAGCGTCTGGAGCTCTTCACGCAAAATGGAGCGGATGATGTCGCGAAGAAGATCCGGACTAGCCCCGAAGGCCGAATGCGGCTCCGTGAGCGAAGCGACGAGTACCGGCCTGTCGTAGGTCGTAGACCGCTGCTGGAGCATCCTTTTCATCGTGATTGCCTCCGAAAGAAACTCGGCAACTGTGCTCGGTGGATTGCGCACGAGTTGTTCCTTAATGCCATGCATGAGATGGCGTACCTTTTTCTCTTCGGACATGGCCGGGTCAGATAGTCGGAACAGCCTAGTCATCTCCTCCACGTACATGGTTATAGTTTCGTTCGGCATCTGTATGCGAGAGGCTCTTTCCGCTGGTTCTCGGCGATCCGGGCTGGTGTAGGTGTCCGGGATGCAGCGGCAGAACTCGCGCCACGATGTTAGGGCGTCTTCGTGATTCTCGTACCAAGTACGAGCGCCATCTTCCAGGCTAAAGAAGACGTTCTTGAGCTTCGCGGCGTCGTCCCATTGTTTAAATGCGGCGACCCGTTCAAACTGGGCGAGCCAGTCTTCGACGTCTTCCGTCTGACAGCCGCGGAAAGCCTTAGGCAGTCGTGGGTTCTGGAGAGTGTAATACGTTGGAGTTTGCATAACAGGTCGAGGGACGGCTGCGGTGGTGAATTCCAACGGCCCGTGTTCAGGTGGTAGGCCTAGGTTCCTCCGGCTAGCGCGGTGAACAGGAGTGTCAGTTGGCACAGGACCTGAATCCTGGGTATGCGGAAGAGTGCGGGACATATATTGGGATCGATACCCTGCGCCGACACCAAAATATGTCACGGACAACAGGGCTAGACGTGACTAAGACGACGGGACGAAGCTGTACCAGCAGGCAAAGTTCGGCGCACAGCACGCGAGTCAACTTCTGTGTCCTCTTCTTCCAGGCGCAGCAAGAACATGGGGACACCAGGTGGCAATATATATGGTGTTACTTCTGAAGGTATGACCGGCGAACGATCTGGTAACGTAATTCCTTCATGTATCCTGCGTCTGGAATACCAGCGGTCATTGTTCTAAACTGTATATCGCTAAATTATCCAGGTTGTGGCATACTCCAACCATCTTCAAGCACAGTGTATCTATGTTGAAATCCCCTACCAGTATTAAATTGAGTCTACGTTCACATTTTCCAGGAATTGTTTAAAACTCAAACAAGAACTCGGTTATCAGTCCACTAGGTGGGCAGTAAACTGCCCAAATCACAAAAGAGCATTCCTCGAGCGTCATAGTTAATATTACTGTTTTATACTGCTTCGTTCCAGCAATACTTTGGGTTTAAAGTACTAGAGCAGAATGCCTCCTTCCCGGCCAGTTTCACAGAAGTAATATGACTTATAACCTGATCGCTGATATGTTTCACGCATGGATTCATCCTTGTGTGTGTTCCAATCATAGCTATTATATCCATTTGCTAGGACGTCTGCGTTGAATGTACGATAAGTTGATTCCAGAGCTTCAGAATAATTGTTATGATGTCAGGAAGTAAACCAATTCATTTCTCATACTCTTCCTTCACCGCCATTTATGTTAAATATAAGTACCATAGAGTTTAAAATTATGTGTACCCATTACAGTTGTCTTAATTTATCAAATGACTGAATTCGAAAGATTGTTTCTCTCCTTGTTTTTCAATAAAGGTCTTGCAGTTTCTGGTCTATGGGAATTTGGAGCTTTTTTCTAGCTTTAGAATTTGCAGCGCACACCAAATGCCGAAGATATCTAGATAGATTGCACTGATGTAAATGTTCTCTCATTCCAGCACATCTCGCTTCCCGGACCATGAATAGCTGATATTGCGGTCAAAAAATAGTCCAAGATTATTGAAAATTTTACTTGTTAGCTTGTAACGGGACTGCGTTAAGTTGAGTGATATTCCGAAGTCTGTGCTTACATTGGCAATGGCACCCGGCGCTGGCGTCTGCGCTGTGAGGGAAACATGACAAGCATAGCGCGTGCAGCCGGCAGCTGGCAACTGATATAGCTCTGCAATGAGTGGACATAGGCTCGCCTGACGCTCCGTTTGGCAGGAGCTGCCAACTCGGGGCCTCCTCTTTCATTTCGAAGTGTGATATCGGAATCAGCCTGCGAGAACCCTTGCATTCATGTTACCCCTTGACCGCGGTGGCATGTTCTTAAGGAATGGTTAAAGCGACATTTATATGGGGGGTTGTATCCTACGCTATTGTGTCACATGCTTAAATGCGGAGCTTACCTGTTGTTCATATTTTTAGCAGCCTCGACGCCCTCGGAATCTAAAACTATTGTGAACATAGATTCTAATACATCATATAACTTTATTTTCTTTGGAAGACACCAGGTGCATTTCAATGTTCATGCGCGATGACCTTTGGTCAATATTTTCTTCGAGCCTTACGAAGAGATGGAAAAAGCAGCGCCTTAAGAAGAAGCACAAATCACAGCGGAAGTCACAAAAGAAGCCGAAAAATAGGCATGGGGCTAGCCAAGGATAACTGATACCGAACATGCGACCGACTCCAAGGCAGAATAAATTGGTCTAAAACATGGAGCCTCTTATGATACTTAATCGATCCCAATAAAAGCAGGGGAGAGAAGAAGGAAGAGGGGGAACCTGTTTGGCTCTTTTTCTGAGCCTTTCCGCGCTGGAATGCTGCCTCTGATGCGACCGCTCTCGCCACGAGCACGGCTCCTGGCGATAGGCTTTCCGTGGCTACCCGCGCCTGAGCGCTGCCGCATATGCGTTCGCTCTCGCCACGAGCACGGCTCCCAGTGGCGGACTTTTAGTTGCCACTTCACGACCGCGACCGAGCTGCTCCCCGACTATATTCCCCGACCTGGATGCATCGGTGCCTGCTGAATCGCGTCTGGCACTCGATTATTCCCACAGCCCCCTTCGAACGCGTCTCGGAGCTCCATTAAGGCCGTTCCCTGCTCTCCGGACGACCGCCAAGGACATTAGAGTAGACTCTCGGGGACCTTCGTCAGGCTTCGGTTGCTGCCGGGACCCCATCTCGACATCGTGTGCTTCTATTTGCGCATTCGGCTGCCGCGTGGTCTATACGTGGGGCGTATTACCAGGCCTCGTACCAGACGTATTTGGGGCCATTCTGGGGCTTCTACGGAAGCACCCCGTAGTGCGTACGTGGTGCTCTGCAGCGCCACCCAACCTCCTGTCACCATGCCAGCTGCCAAGTATTTTGACTGCTCTCCTTCCAGGAAACTCGGACATGTGCGTAGCCACAGATCGTGCTTCTTCAATCACTTTTACGCGAGGCTTATCTTCTTGCAGATGGAGCGGTAACGTGGACAGCACCTCTTGAAGCAGCTGCTTCTCAATGCCCTGTGAACCAATCCATCATGCTGTCATCTGCTTAGGGCAAGAACTTCTCCCCAGCCCTCACCTGCCTCCAGGTCAGAAAGTTCACCAGAACGGGTTTCCCGAGGACAGGCGAGGCCGTCCTCTCCCTACCCGCAAAGCGAGAGGCGTCAGTCCTCTGCCTTGTCTCAGACGATCTCTGAGACAAGGAAAGAGGGGTCATCCACCGCACCACAGGCGACCAGCCTCCAGGCTTCCGAGTCCCGTCTGGATGCCGAGGTGGCCTCGGATCTGCTAGCTGTAAACTAGGAGCGGTCCCACCATGACAGCAACGCCCAGTCTCAAACCATGAAGCTTCAGCCGGCTGAACAAGATGGCTGGATGGTTCATCAGCGCCGGAATCGCCGCAGGACCCGCGAGTTGAAAACAGCGCTGAGGGCGAACGTAGGGCGGGAGGGGTATAAGGCAGCGTCGACGTAAACAGTCTGTGGCTAGAAGCCATAGTGTTTGTGAAGAGCTTCTGCGCGTGCCTTGCGGCGAGCGACAATGGTGCTCTGGGTGCATATACTTTGGCAGGTGTTGCACCTTAAGAACGCGGTGTATCGCAGGGGGAAGTGTATGTTGTGCAGAGCAGTGACCGGGAGATGAGCGATGGATGCGAGCAAGGATGCTCCGGCCGGTGAGGGTAGATAATAATCAATCCAACTGGGCTGAGCGGTGGGCTTCCGTGAGCTCAGCTAGGGAGTTATGAATGCCCATGTGAAGGAGGCATTCATTGGAGGTGTAGCGGGGTAAGTTGAGGGCTGCCTTTTATGCCTGTCGGATAAGGGCGTTAATCTTGTCTTCCTCCACCCGCGTGAGGAAGAGGTAGGGGAGCGAATACACAACACTGCTCAGGAAAAATTTCTGTACCAGGCGTCTGAGGTCATGTTCGCGCATGCCACGATGGCGATTGGCTATGCGGCGAATGAGGCGGATTGTTTGATGAACCATCACCATCAGCTGAGTGATGGTTGCGGTATTCTTTCCATTGTTTTGTATCAGGATACCAAGAATCCTGATGTTGTCCACTTCCGGTATCCGGGAGTTGTCAATTGTCAAGAAGATAGGGAGAGGAGGGCCTTTGTCTGTACGACACCTAGGAGGTCGGAGTATGAGAAGCTCCGATTTGGTAGGGGAACAAGCCAAGCCGACATTTGCGGCAAAAGATACTACAATGTCTGCTCCGGCCTGTAATGTATCTTCCATGGCGCCAATGTTACCTGTGGTGGTCTAGTGTAATATCATCGGCGTAAAAGGAGTGGGACAGCGCAGGGATTTAGTTGAGGGCATGTGCCATGGGGATAAGGGTATTATTAAAAAGCAGTGGAAAGAGGACAGAACCCTGTGGGGTGCCAATGCTACCGAGTTTGAAAGATGGAGATGAGAGTGAGCCGATGGTGATTTCTGCTGTGCGGTGACTAAGAAAGGCGGTATGTACTGGTGGACACGCGAGCCGACTTGAAGCGATGGGAGAGCATCTAAAATGGCTGCGTGACGGACATTATCAAAGGCCTTTGTGAGATCTAGGGCGAGAATTGCTCGGGTGCGCTTTGCGTGGCGGGGCGAAGGACATCTGACAGCTTCAGCGTAACATCCGGTGTGAAGAGATGTGGCCGGAAGCCGACCAATGTGTCAGGGAAGAGGTTGGGGTCGTCTATGTGGTTCTGGAGGCGTGCAAGCACAATGTGTTCAAAGAGTTTGCCAAGACAGGAAGTGAGAGATAGGGGTCGGAGATTCTTAATGTCGAGTGGTTTGCCGGGTTCAGGGATAAATGTTACATGGGCGTGTGTCCACTGGGCCGGAAAGGTTCCCGTGCGCCAGCATTGGTTGAAGAGGTCCGTGACGGCATCGACAGATGGGTCATCCAAGTTACGAAGCATCTTATTTGTGACTCGGTCCGTCCCTGGAGCTGATGCCGTCCTGAGGCAGTGCATCGCCGCCCTGACTTCAGCTAAGAGATTTCCTCATCAAGGGAACGGTTGGGAGAACCGGTGTAGGAAGCGAGGGGGTAGAAGGGGTTGTAGTGATGTACTGATCTTTTAAGGTCTGAAGGAGGGCGTCATCGTCTAGGGGAAGCTGATGAATAATGCGGGTAATATTCTTGCGCTGCGTGGCCTTGGTGTGCCCAGGATCAAGGAGATAGCGTAAAAGCGACCAGGTGTCTTTAAGGCCTAGATTACCGCTCATGCGGTCACAGACCTGCCCCCACTGCTGGTGAGCGAGGTCCCTTGTATGAGGTTCAATTTCTTTGACAAGGCAAGAAATTCGCTGTTTGAGGGTGCGATTATGCTTTTGGGACAGCCAGCGTTTTTGAAGGCATGCGTGTGCCTCCCACATGTGGAGAAGGCGACTCCAGAGGGACTTTAACCTCCAAATAGCGACGGAGCTCTCCTCGACAGCCGGCATCATGGTAGTATAACTTAACACTATCCGAAACTGGATGGACGTTCTGGAAGGGATCGATGTTAGGGCTTGACCTGTAGTTAACACATTCACCTCGATGGGCTAGGTTCACGTAATACTCACAGACATGACTTCTGAGGAGCGCTCGGCTGCCCTAGAGACCCCTGTGCCAGTCCTGGCGATCCTATGGAGCCAGGGCTCCACAATCTGGATCCATTTCGGAGCTCCTCAGTCGCCCGGTTGATTGGCGGTACATAAAATCCAGGGAAATCAGCTGGAGAGGATCAGATAACTACAGATTTGCTGAAGGACGGGGGGGGATATCGTGCTAGAAAAACTGGCCACCCTGTATACGCAGTGCCTGGTGTCATCGACGGTACCGGAACCATGGAAGAATGCAAACATTATCCTCATTCACAAGAAAGGGGACTCTAAGGACCTTAAAAATTACAGACCAATCAGTTTACTGTCTGTTACGTATAAGGTATTTACTAAGGTAATCGCTAATAGAATCAGGACAACCTTAGACTGCAATCAAGCTAATGATCAAGCAGGGTTTCGGAAACGGTACTCTACTATCGATCATATCCATACCATCAATCAGGTGATAGAAAAATGCTCGGAATATAACCAGCCCTTACCCACATGTCGGCTGGGACCGGGTTCCGAGCTTGCCTTCTAAGCTTAACCAGCCCTTAGCCTTTTTCGTAATCAATGAATGCTATGTAACCAGCCCTTATACATAGCATTCATTGATTACGAAAAAGCATTTGACTCAGTTGAAACCTCGGCGGTGATGCAGGCATTGCGAAATCAGGGGGTAGACGAGCCGTACGTGAAAGTGCTGGAAGATATATATAGTGGCTGCACAGCAACCATAGTTCTGCATAAAGAAAGTAACAAAATTCCCATAAAGAAAGGTGTTAGACAAGGAGACACAATCTCCCCAGTACTATTCACAGCTTGTTTAGAGGAAGTATTCAGAGACTTGGAATGGGAGCAGTTAGGGATAAGGGTAGATGGAGAATACCTCAGTAATCTGCGATTTGCTGATGACATTGCCTTGCTAAGCAACTCGGGGGATGAACTTCAAATAATGATTGATGACCTACACAGGAAAAGTAGAAAGGTAGGCTTGAAAATCAATATGCAGAAGACTAAGGTAATGTTCAACAGCCTCGGGAAGGAACAGCAGTTTACATTAGGTAGCGAAATGCTGGAAGTAGTAGGCGAATATGTCTACTTAGGACAGGTAGTAACCGCAGATCCGGACCATGAAAAGGAAATAACAAGAAGAATAAGATTGGGATGGAGCGCATTTGGCAAACACTCGCAGATTATGACTAGCAGCTTACCGGTATCGCTCAAGAGGAAAGTATACAACAGTTGCATCTTGCCTGTACTCACCTATGGGGCTGAAACGTGGAGGCTAACCAAGAGAGGTCTACTTAAGTTGAGGACAACCCAGAGGGCTATGGAACGAAAAATGGTAGGGGTAACATTAAGAGATAGGAAGCGTGCAGAGTGGGTCAGAGAAATAACTCAAGTTACCGACATTCTAGTGGAAATAAACAAGAACAAATGGACATGGGCAGGACATGTAGTGCGAAGAGAGGATAACTGATGGTCGCTGAGGGTAACAAACTGGATTCCAAGGGAAGGAAAGCATAGCAGGGGGCGGCAGAAAGTTAGGTGGGCGGATGAGATTAAGAAGTTCGCAGGGGTCAAGTGGATGCAGCTTGCACAGAACCGGGTTAAGTGGAGAAATATGGGAGAGGCCTTCGCCCTGCAGTGGGTATAATCAGGCTGATGATGATGATGATGATGATGATGATGACATAAAATCCACCTGCACGTTCAGCCTGCCCTCCGTCACCCGATTCAATACGGGTGGTGTGGCCACCTGAATCATGTGACGGGCGGCTGACCCTGGATGTTGCGATGGAGACACTGTGGCTGCCCTTACCCAGTCGAGACTTTCCAGACTGGGGCACCACGCTGCAGCAACTGCGAGGGTCTACACCCTGCCAACACACCGTCCTACCCTGGCTGGCAGGTCGCGCGCCATGTGGTAGCAGCTGTAGCCGCACCCCAGGAGCCTATCTCACCCCAGGAGCCTATCTCCATAAAGCCCTCCGGGCCAACTGGTGATGGGGCCATAAATCCTTCTCCCAGGTCCCAGTGGCGCCTCCACAGCAGCCAGCAGTGGCTTAGCCGGTGCACACCAGGCGCTCCCTATCACCCCAACCAGCAGTGCCCTGACGGACGACAAGCCGCTTACACCTGCAGCCCTTGACATTTGCCTTGCAGAGCTGTCCAGAGACCTGGACGGAACTCTGCGAGCCATGGCGTTCCTCCTCCTAGCAGCCGCCCTCCAGCAGTCGGCCAGGTCGTGCCAGGACTAGTAGCAGCAGTCCTAATCATGGCTAGATAACTACTGCAGACCGCCTGTCCACGGGTCCTCCAGTGAAACTGCCGCGCCCTCCGCCCTCGTAGAGCGCAGCTCATCAGACGGCTGCAGGCGGAACCCCATCCTCTAACTATCCTAGTCCTCCAGGAAGCGAACATTCGCCCCAGGGAGTTCCACCTGCTGGCATATGCGGCCTACCTTAGCCGGACGGCCTGCTAACTAACCACCTGCAATACAATAACAAGTTTATTTTCAAATTCAAGTGGAAAGTTTCCCGTATAAAAGCTGCCTTGACAGGTTTAGGCTGTACCTCTGCCTGGACGCCTTCAATACACCAGGCAGGTACAGGGCAGCCCCAAGCAGAAATTCTGACGAGTGATGCGGTAGTGCCCCCATCGAGTATCTCTATCAGAGTGAGGCTTGGTGGGATAGACATTACAATGACAAGCATATTGGCATGTAGTGATGTCAAGCCGAGTAGCCACAAGTGAAGACACTGGTGTTGCACTTTGCGCTGTTTCTTTATTGGGCTGACTTGAGCCCCTAAAGAACTAGGAAACTCGCGGCGGCGAATGATAACATGATCATATGTCGTCGAACTAAGAATGCCCGTCTTGCGCGTCAGCGCTCTATTTGAGGCCAAGAAGAAAGAACGAGATAAAGCTGCAATCGGTGACTAGCACATCTAAGAACATTGTAGCTTTGTAACATTGTAACACTGGATCATTGCTCGGTTGGGTGCATCGCCCTCAGTTTGGCTGGGGAGGGCGAAGATATCTCGGGTGTCTGCTAGCTCGTCTAGGAAAGCGATCGCCGTGCCCTTGTTCAGGTGCCGATATTCTGCGGTGTAGTCCGTGACCACCACTTGAGCTTGTCTATGACGTGAACGGGCGACGCCTCTTGAGATTCCCAGTCCACGCTAAAGGGCAACTGGCTGTTTCCTTTGATAAAACCTGCGGTGGTTTCGATGTCTGCGTTACCCGCGCAGGTAGCGACGCCTGCTCGGGGCGTCATGTTTAAGTCTTCGTCGAGCACATTTAGAGCGATGTGGTGCATTGATGTCATCGTGGAAGGTATGGAGTTGACCGTTGAAAGGTTGATGAGGTTTGAGCGGAGGTTGATGATCGCCCTATCTTTGTTCATGTATTCCATGCCCAAGATCATGTCGCGCGAGTATTGCTATAGGACGACGGCGCTGGTAAAGTAGGTACGGCCTTTTACTGTAATCCTTGCTGTACATCTCTCCGACGGTGTAATAAAGTTACCACCAGCTGTACGGATTAGTGACCATCCCAAGTGGTCATCCCTTTGAGCTGGGCGGAAAACGCTCCACTGGTGACAGAATAGTCGGCTTCGGTACCTACTAATGTGGTAACCGTGCAACCGTTGTCATAAATTTGAGGTCATTTGTTCGTATCCTCGTACTGAATGTTGGCTTCGGTGTTCGATCTCTACATCGCCGGTGCTGAGAACACGGCTGGGCACAGCGTTGTCGTTCCGCTGGGTGGCGGTGTAAACTTGAATTTTGGTCGTGCTCTCGTTGACGTTGCCATCGTGAGGAGCGGCGATTTAGTAACTGCGTCTCCTTCATCCGTCGTCGGCGGTGGAAGATCTTCATTAGTTCGCCGTATAGGAAACTCACCTCGAAAGGTTTCCCTTTTAGTTTTCCCTTTACGAACTAGGGAAGCTTCCTCGCACGTAGCTCTGGTCCGGCGACGCAAAGCGAGACATGAACTGCGATGGGGAGTGTGACAGGCGACTTGTCGACGCTTGCTCTTTCCTCTGCAGGAAGTCGTCAATTTCCTGTGGTCGTTTACCAAGTTCAGGGTCGTGGGGCATCAATGACGAAACCTCGAAGGCCGATACGCCTGCGCGGACAGTGACAGAGGATGTGTCAAGCCTCACCACAATGTAAACATAGTGGTCGGTTGATAGACTTGCTCTAGGCATCGCATTTCTTTGTGCTAGGGGGTCATTCGTATGCTAAGCGGGCGGGGGCCAAGAGGTGGCTTTCGGAAACAGGATGGTAGCAGCGAGGTCTCGGAAGGTCACGCCGGGGGGGGGGGGCGGGGGGCGGACGACGTAATGCAGCAGCATAGTTCCTCGCTGTTGCTTCCTGCGCTGGAGCCGTCAGAACCGTCGTTTAAGGATCCCCCACTGCCAGCTGAACCTCTTCACGGACGACATCAGCGAGCGTCGCCACTTGGGGTTGCTGGGATGATGGTATTGAAGATTGGCACCTGAGGCTTCAGAAGACGTAAAGGAAGAAGCGTGAGAGCATCCGAGAGAGACAGAGCCATGTTGGCACATTGACAGCCAGGGAACTGTCGGGTATTAAACGCAGTGTCAGAGGCGGCCTTGATGTCCGCCCTGCTTCTTCTACAATTTATGGTGCCGAAACCAGGAAGATAATGTGTGCTCCTCCAACGATCCTTCAGAAAGATACCAGGAGCTCCGCCAGCAAAACCCACCGGAGAGGGAAGGAAAGGGCCTCAACGAGACACCATGGACGGCATCTGAAGGAAACGCTATATCCAACGAGTTTTTCTGACCCAGCTAATACATTAGGCAAGCGAACTTTTGAATTCGAACGCAGCAGATATTCTTGCATTAAAGCGTTTGCAGGCGAGGCTGGGAACATGCAATGAGGGCCTACGTGTGCATAACGAGAAAATGCATGTTTTGAAGTCGACATCGGCTAGGAAGAGTAGGAGGTGACTGCCACATGGACAATGAGTCTCCTCAGGCGCCACATTGAGTCCCCATCATACTACAACAGTCCCCCGTAAGTTCTAGTCCTTCCAACACAGGAGCCGAGGAGAAGAACAGTGGTCCATTGTCACATATTAGGAGGAGCTCTGATGATGAGAGACTCAGACAGGGAGGATGCAAAGGAGGCTGGGTCTGATAAGGAGGACGAGGAAGATGAAAATGACGACTCGGATAAGCAGGACAATGATGACAGTGACTATGAATCAAATGTTCGCGAGATGATTGCAAACATCTTTGGTGACAGTGATGACTAGTAGGAATTGGAGGGATTTGGAAAAGATCTGGAAACAACGAAGAAGAGGAAAGAGAAGGAAATAAAACAAGAAAGTGTTTTTTGACTGTGAAGAAAAGGATGAAAATGAAGAGAAGGCAGAGGAGAAGATAGAGGTCGGCTGAGATGAAGATGAGGACAAGGACATGGAGGCATCACCTCAGACAGCGGACATCGAGGTGGACAACAACGAGCAGCCAGCGCCGGTCCCAGCTGGCGAAGCTGTTCCTGATGTGTAAAGCTCGGACGATGAGCTCGAGCCAGACAGCCGTCTCTCTCGCGGTGGTTCTGACTTCATGTCTGACTTTGACGTTATGATGGCCAAGAAGAAAGACAGAATTCTCCGCGGAGAAAACGGAGAGATGTTACAATCATTAGTGACACTGATGACATCATAGTTGAAATAATCAAAGAAATGAAGGCTGCGGCAAAGGAAGACAAGGAGCCACCAACGAAAGTAATCTAGAAGCAAACAATAGAGAAAGACGAAAGGGCATTCAATGACTGCGCAAGGCAAAGAAAGCCAGCAGCAGAGAGCCTATCTGGAAGAACTCAAAAGTTTAACTTCTGGAAATAACGTGCGGACGAAAGACGCCTTGACAATGATTCTATCAGATACACCGACATATGTACAGCTTGCGAGAGAGGTCGAGGTGGCAAACGAAAATCTTGTCACCAGTGTTATTGCACAAACGAAAGGACGAGGTCGGGCAATGCCGCAAGAACATATGCAGTGCGCAAGGGAGATGAAGAAAGAAAACGCACTATCGAAAAGCATGAAGAAGTGCCTACCGCAGTACCACAAGCACAGAAAGAAGCAAAGCCTAGGCTACAGAAAAATAACACGATGGAAAGCCAGTGTTCAGCATAGTGTTGCGTTGTTCCAGATTGTGTGCGTGAGTGTGTCAATGCTGCTGTTGAAGGTGTTCGTCAAAACGTCGAGCTGCGGCTGTGAATTCCAATACTGCGCAATCGCTGTGCAAGTCGATGCTGACTCTGCTCGTGCCTGGGAGGCGGGTTTGGGAAGGTTAATAAGAATCGTAAAGAGGTGCCTGAGTAAAAAGCTTGGAAAAGGATATTTGATAGTAGCAGTTAAGCACAACGAACGGATCTTCTGAATCTGTGGGATTCATAGGCAGCGGGTCATGATTCATACCTGGAAACGGTGGCACCAGGAGTACCTTCTTGCTCTTCGCAGTTTGCACGCTTGCCAAGTGCACAATGTTGTAAGTGTTCGTGAGGACAATGCGCCAAACGCTTTTGGCAGACTGGTGCTATTGTAGAATGTATAACGGGTGCAACGGGTGCAGTTCTCGAACGACTTCGCGTATACTCTCACGGAGGTTATATCCGCCTGTAGCTGTGGTGTCGCATTTGCTTGCAGATAGCATTTGAAGAGGCCGGTGTTACTGTCGAGTACGGGAATCTAGGGTCCGTTCTTTAGAGGGCGCTTCCTTTTCAAATTTAGTTACGGTTTCGGATGGGTTTCTTACGATGCATGAAAAAAAGATTCTCTGACGCTTCGAATCACGAATTTAACTTTCTCTCTTTCAGTAGCGTTTCGGTTGCGTATTGCCAAACCATATACCGTGGAAGTACTCGAGGAAACGACGCTCAGCGAATTAACCAGACCATAAAGGTAATATATACTCACAGAAAACGGCGATTCTTGCTGAAATGTGTCTGCGAACGCAATCTAAAGGTAACACACTCACTGAATGTAGGAAATTATGGTGAAGGTAACTGTATAGTGTAACCGTTGTCACATCAATTCGTGCTGAAAGATATCTCTTAACGCAACCTAAAGGTATCATATACTCACGGAAGGCAGGAGATGATTATGGGGAAGGTAAACGGTTAGCGTAACCTTGTCATACTATGACCTCATGGCGCTGTTCACGGTGGGTTTTTGTGCTATTAGGAGCCTAAAACAGCACATAATTCAACCTAAAGGGGAAAACACCCCAGTAGAGTTGTTGAAAAATTATTTGAATGGTGTTAATGAAAAGAAAATTCAGCAAAACATTGGAGTACAGGATTGGAACACATATATGAGTGGCATCAGTTTCGAGATGAGTAGTGTTTCTCCATTGCACCACAATAACATTTTCTGACATGGTATTTATTACACGTGGTTATGTACAAAAAGGGTTATATACACAGACTATTTACAAAGCTCTCAGTCGTTGCTGACCTGCACAACAAAAAACACAACTAAAAAGCATGCAAAGATAAACACCGTGTCATCAGCGGAAACCAGTCAGGCTGAAAGTCATTTTCTTCATGAATGGCCTTCATTTGCAGCATAATTGGGCTAAAATGGAGTCTAGGTGAATCAACAGATTCAGTGTTGCGATCCAACATGCGTTTCTTCCACAAGCTATGAAGTCCAGTAAGGAAAAACATGTCATATGGTTCGTAATCAGATTGTGTAACAACAAAATACTACACACTGTACAAATTTAGAACAAAGTCTTTATTTAGAGTTCTTTGCAGCACGTCCCAAAGAGAATTGCATCTTCGCAATTATTGAAACAGTGCTCAACTGTTTCAGGCACATAAAACAGACGGCTGCTGTTTGCTCTTTACTTGTAGCCACTTTGTCTCAGTGTTTTACGTAATAGGAGTATCCATGGCTTCTATTTTCTTGGAAATGAGGTAAAAGTGCTTCCTTATGCTAATGATCTTGCGTTTTTATGCACTGACAAACCAAGCAAAGAAAAAGTTATATCCAGCATATAAAATTTTGCATTATTTCTGGTGCTCAGATGAATCACTCCAAGAGTTCTGGCCTTTGGTTTGGTTCGTGGGGCTAAATAGCACCCTTATATTCTGGAGTGGAATGGACATGTACGTGTGCCCCTTAAATGTATGAGCGTTCCACTGCATACAATTAAGTCAAGTGCAGAATTACTGGAAAGAGCGAGTTCCAGTCATCCAGCGTTATGGTAACACATTTGTCCCCTATCGGCTTTCAATCTTACGTCGGGCTCAGCCCTACAACATGTTTCTGGCGACAAAAATTTATTACGTCCTTCAGGTCCTCCACTGTGCTAGACATTACATCCAGGGTTTTCAGCGAATATTTGCGACGTTTCTTTTGTCATCAAATTTTGAATTGATTCGGGTGATAACCTAATCAGACCTGTTTGTGCAGGGGGGCTCGGCTTAGTGCACTTGTAGTGAGACAGTTAATTGCCCGTTTCTTCTTTTTTTGTCGCATCCAATTATTAGTGAATTGCTGCAAGTAAATTTCATGAATTGGCTTCCAAATGTAGTGGTTTCTTCAGATTTTAACGCCCACAGTTACTAGGATTTATGCAGGAAGTTTATGCTTCGGTGTGGGTTTTGACAGTGCGGTTCTCGAATGAGTACTTATATTCTATTTCGCGATGGCAATGCCTTTTCCGCCACCACTGTATCATTCTTTATACTTTGGTCTTATTGCGCCACAAGAACGACAGTTCCAGTGATATTTAAATGCGCTCTTATTTGCTTTAACAATAGTGCCACTATTTGGCGCCAGGTGACACTGCTCAGAAGAATCACGCGCCAGAGCGTCGTCTGCTCGAGTGCTACTACGGGATATAGTTTGGCAATACGCGTCCAGGCCGGGCAAAAGAGGAGTTTCATTTCCTCAATGTAGGCTAGGAAGGGCTGGTTGCGGAGCTGGCTGAAGGTCTGAAAAAGGAGCTCTGCTCTTTCCTCACCACACAAGCGAACTCATTCAGCATCTTCGTTAAGTCCTCCCACGTCGTTAGCGAAGACTCGTGGTATTGATACGATGTCCAATTTGTTTTATCAAGAGCGAAGAACCGTTTCGGAGTTTCAAAACGTCGTCCCAATTGTTGAAAGCGGCAACCTGTTCCTACTGATCTAGCCAGTCTTCGGGATCCTGTCCTGTGTTGCTGTTGAAAACGGGGGCTGTCGGGGCTGCTGGATGACAACAGGTGTAGTAGTCTGAGCCGTTGCCGACGTTGGGACCTTCTTCCGGGGTCGAGCAGGACCCGGCAGCAGACCGTGTTCTGGTTGGAGCCCTTGAAGCCAGCCACTGGCTCGGTGACCTGTAGGCTGGTTCTTCAGGGCGACAGGAGGAGGAGGAGAAATTGATGTGTTCTTTGTTCATGGGAGGACGCTTCTCCCCAAGCTGCCCCAGGGGCGGTAGTCACTCGATCGTGCTCGACGACCTCCTTGGCCCAAACCGTGATGGCGTGTTGCTGGCCTGGATCAGAGATCCCACTGTTCCGAATCGCTAATCTGTAGGCTCTCCGGCAGTCGCATGTTTTCACATTTAAACGTGATGTGTTCAAGATCTGCCCTTTGATCACCGCAATGGAACCTGAGGGGCTATATTCGCCTGGATACTATTGTGCTAATTTATGGGGATTAAAGCACGTATTTGTCTGAAGTTTTCTGAGTGTTTGTTGTAATTTGCTGAGTGTTGGGTGGGGGCTGTGGATATTTCAGTCTGTAGTTTTTGTACCAATTCGTTATACCTCTGTACGTGGGGTCTCTCTCGCGAGCCGATCTTCATTCCCAGGATGACTCGCGTGAGCGGGGACCCACAAAATGTGAATCGAACGTGCATTTTTAGAGTGATCAAAAGTTTCCAAACTTTCAGTTGCTTGTTGATGAATTTTACCTTCTGAGAAATTTCGAATCGCTGTTTTCGAGTCGCTAATAATGAATTTGGAGTTCGTCGTGTCAATCGCTAGAGCTACAGCAGCCTCCTCTGCCTCCTCTGGGGTTCGTGCTTTGTTTATAATTCTTCAATTTCTGGGACGCTATACCCCACAAACCAAACCAACCCAAACCAACCCAAACCAAACCAAACCAAACCGTTCCTCAATTTTGTAAGCGATACTTGTGATCGACTAGTGACAGGGCGCAAGCTCTCTTAACCCCGTATTCTACCGCGTCGACATACGTCGTTTGTGGTAGATTAGAATAGTGTTTCCATAATGATTGGGCTCTTGCTACCCGACGCTGCAGGTGAAACTCTGGGTGCATATTTTTAGGTAGTGGAAGGACTTCCACTATTTTCTGTATAGTACGGGGAGCAGACGTTACCTGGGAGTGCCTATCCTCGATATGTCTGTCTTTTGCAGTACCTGTCTTCCAGTCGATGTTGCGGTCAGCCGCTCGTACTGCGCCTTCAGGTGCACTTCGATCATTTCTTCTAGTGTGTTATGTATTCCAAGTTGCATGCGTTTTTCGGTTGCCATAGTAATAGGAAGACCGAGTGCCGTTTTGAAGGACTGCCGAATAATGGCGTCAATCGCTTATCTTTACTTGGCCTGTAGGAATAAGCAGGGCGTGGAATATATAATGCGGCTGAGAACGAAGGCTTGTATAAGTTTTAGTGTCTCCTTTTCTTTCATCCCTCTTTATTTGTTTCATATCCTCCGTATAAGGCGAGATGTTTGATTACTTATTGTTCGAAGTTTTTGGATTAAATCGGTGTTTTTGTCATTAGATTGAATGTAAAATAATATTCATGTTGATGTGTTTTGTATATCCTTTTGGTTTAATGATTAAAAGTTCTGATTCTTGAGATGAGCGTTCCAAGCCAATTTAGTTCGTCCCTTCCACTACCGCATCTACTGCTTGCTGCAGCGCGTCCTCAATTGTGCCGGCGTGTCCCTCTTTTTCCATAGAGTAATATGGTTTTTTAAAGTCCCAAAACGATTAAGGCTATGGAGACTCCGAAGTGGACTTCGCAAGTTTCGACCACCTGGGGTTCTTAACTGTGCACCGACATCGCACAGCACACGGGCGCCTTGCTTTTCGCCTCTATTGAAAAGCGGCCGACGCGGCCGGGATTCGATCCCGCAATACTTAGGCATATCAGTCGTGCGCCTTAACTACTGCGTCACCCCGGCGGGGTATTGAGTAATATCGTTGGCATGGAAAGAGTGTTCCAGATCTGGAATTTGTTCTAACTGAAGTGTTCATTTTATAAAAGTGATAATAAAGAGAAATGGGGACAGTACTGAGCCTTGCGGTGTGCCCGTGTTTCCTAGGGGGATTTTGTTGGAATGAAGAGATCCTAACTGAATTTCTGCTGTCCTACCAGTTTATGTAATAATACATCATTTATGTAATTATACATTCTGACGCCCACCTGCAGGTAGGATAGATCACCCATGATAGTTTTATGGGCTACGTTATGAAAAGCGTTTGTGAGGAACATATTTGTGGGCTTGCTTTCCACCAGATGTAACGTAGTGGTGACAAGCCGAGTAGCCATAAATGAAGACACTGGCGTTGCACTTGCATGAAACTCTATGGGGCTGACTTGCGCCCACAAGGAAACTAAGTGAATAGGCGGCGGCGATAACAACAAACTTGCTGGTTGGTCTTCGCACTAATGGTCGTTTCACGCGTAAGCGCTCGATTTAAAGGCTACGAGAAAGATCGCGATAAAACTGCAACCGGTGACTAGCATACCCTGGAACAATGTAGAAACACACGCGATTGGCTGAAATCTACGAGATATCTCGGCGAACCTTGCGCAAAGAAAATAATGAGATTACTTCACTCGACAAGACAAATGAAGAAAACAAAGAATTAAATAATCGATTTATGCGTTGAAGCGTATTACCATTCTATAAAAACTCCAGCAGCGGAAGTGCCGTCTGGCGTCACTCTAAACACAAGAAAAAGGAAATCAATAGAGCTAATGTTTTTTTTATTTTGCATTGCAATGCATACACTAAAATGCATGCGCAATAAAATAGTTTGCTGGAATAAAATTGCTTGCAGTAATCCTCTGATCATGCCAGTTCCGTTCGTCACGCCATCTTTAGTACGTTGAATGAAAACGAATAAGAGCGCATATAAAGACAGCAATACCCGTCACATCCACGGCGCAATGGATCAGCACCACGTGCCTGATTGTATCACATGTGCTCGATTCTTGTAGGTACATTTCTTCTTTTTTAAATGCACTACATTCAAATAAATCACGACAATATTTCCTGGGGTAAGCTCCCAATTAGGTTGCATAATGATACTATGTTTTCGTTCGTAACACCAGCAAAAGTAGCCGCGAGCGCAGCCAGGATGTAAAGCTATGACAATGGTTACACTATACAGTTACCTTCACCGTAATCAATTCCTGTCTTCAGTGTGTGTATGTTACCTTTGGGTCGCTTTTAGAGACAGCTGTCAGCAGCAATCGCTTTTTAACATGCTTTAAACTTCTTTTTACGGATTTACGCCGCGGCGATTTTTCAAGTTACCTTATTCAAAGCCGCAAAGATGGCGCGACAGACTCCACTGATGTATTACGCTCTTTACAATTAGTGCATAGAGAGAATTTATTAATATTGCATTTCAGTTTCCGTACTACGCTTCATGCTCGAAAAAAACGTAAGGTTGTCTGTTATTTTTGAGTGAGGCACCCGGCACCTCCGTTACTGCAGTTTTCAGAGAACAGCAATACACTGCGCTGGAATCGCAGTGATATAGTCGCATGCCGGCGGCTGTAGAAAAAGAAGAAATAATGCTTTGAGTCATTCGCGGCAATATATATCCGTCCCACAATCCATTGGGACACCAAGTACTTGCCACAGCTTGTCAGCCTGATAGACAGCGAGTGTCAGCTGTGCAGGGATTAAATAACGGCTCACTTCCGTTAGGGTCCGCACAGGGCAGATCGCCGCGGCCAGGAACTAGTCGCTGCCCTAGACGGTACTGCCCTCCATGTCTTGGAAACAGGGATTCCAACCTTTGTTCGGCGGGGGGTTGCGCACATGCATCAACCGGTCCATTGTGCCTCGCCGATGTGTGTAATAGTCGCACGCCTCGCCGGACACGTGGGGTTCGGATTGCTACCCCTTCGCTTTTGTTCCTAAGCCGGTGAAGGGGTGGCGGGCCGACTGTGCAGAGTGGATCGGTTCCGTAGCTTGCTGCACAGACCTTCCAGTTAGACATCCTGTCACATGTCTCACGATGTATGACTGCCGCCACGGTCACTTCAGAGGTCCAGCCTGGCCAGCCAGTTTCGAACCTTCAGATCCTTCTGCTCCGGGCCTGGAAGCTTCAGGTGGAGATAAAGCCACACGGACACACAGGCGGATCACTGGACGAATTACAACCACTGGACGCCCAGTCCAGGCGGGCCCACTACCGCTGCCGTAAGGAGTTCTCGCAACGCGGGACATCTCCAGGGCCTGGCCTCTCTTCTGGGCCCTCCTGGCAGAGCAGTTACCACTCAGACAAAAACTGGCCATTGCCGTTTAGCACGGCTACTCCATCAAGGATCTGACCAAGAGAATTGCAGGTCTCCTTCCCACCCGAAAGCCTCCAGCCCCTCAATCCCGAATAAACACTACACTGGTCCGCTAAACACACCTCTCTCGATCTAGCAGACCTGGGAGCCATCTTCATGGCTTCTTTCACTGCCCTGGAGCTTACGGTGGCCTTTAGGCGCACCAAGCGCCGCAGCTCCCCGGATGTTGAAGCTGTCGCCTATCAGAGACTTCGCTACATAATACGGGAGGACCTGCTGAAGTGCTACCACCGGTCGTAGAGGTCTAGTGAGCCCCTAAGGCCTGGATGAATTCCCTGGTGGTTCCTATCCTCAAGTCTGGCAAGCCGCCCGTAGAGCTCTCCTCCTACAGTCCTGTCCAGGCAAGGGCTGGAGGCCCTGGCCCTTGAGAACTTCACATGAATTGGTCGGGCAACAGACTACTTCCTGGAGCAGAATTTGGGATTCCGGCGGCACCGTTGTGCTGTAGATGCTATCTCCAAGCTGGCGTCCCCCTTGGAGGACACCTGAAACTCCAGACGCGTCTGCCTGGCCCTTTGACAGCCTCTCCCACGAGGCCATCCTGGAGGCCTTGACGCTGCTTGTTATCTACGGCAAGGTGCAGGCGTATGCCTCTGGCTTCTTGGCCAGTCGAAGGGTCCACGTACGCTTGGGTGGTGCCACCACTTCTCCCCGGCTCCCGCAAAGAGGAGCGCCATAAGGAGGCGTGCTGAGCCCCTTCTTTTTTAACCTGATCCTGGCCCTCCTCCCCCACTTCATGCCACAGGACCTGCTGCATTCGTTTCGCATTGTCATCTATGCGGACGACATCGCCATCTATTGCCGGGGGCCCACCGCCAAAGACCCTAGTTCATCAGGGCCGGACATTGTCTCCCAGCAAAACAGAGGCCATGCTCACCAACACGAGAGTGGAAGACAGACCGGGCACCAGCTACTACTCCATAGCTAGCCATAAACTACCATGGAACAGAGAAGTGTGCCTTATCGGCATATGGATAGCCGCCTCATCTGGCGACCAGCTGTCCGCTACCTCCTGGCCCAGGCCGCTGTGGTCCAGGGATCCATCCGAGCCCTCATTGCAAGAGGACGGGGCATCCACACTAGGCTGGGCCTACGAATCTTCCACAGCATGACGGTGGCTCAGTTCCTTTACACCCTTCCAGTGGTCCAGTTCACAATGGCTCAGTGGCTGGCCATCGAGAGGCAACAATGAGCTGCCAGAGGTCCCCGGACCTGGAAAACGGACCTCCAGACCAAACAAATGGCTCTACATCTTGTGGAGCGCCTCAACAACGCCCGGATGGCCGTACTCTCCTGCTGCCTCCTGTGCAGTCCCCATTCCCACATGGGCCACCTGACGCATGAGTTCGAACAGCTGGTGGATGGCGACTCGGAGAACCATCCCCTCCCATCGCGACCGGGCCCGGGCAGGCTGTGCTCGATCCAACTGTCCTTGCCTGGGACTAGGACCAGGCGGATTACGACTGCGGCAAGCTTTCGAGGTCACCTACTTTCTGGAGGAGGACCTCGCGGGGGTAGTGCAAGTACTCGTTGATGGCTCTCCTCCCTTGGCTCTGCCTGTCGGCGGCGGCTGCCTGCACCATTCCAGCCCTCGGCATCTCCAGGCAGCCCAGACTGCCATTCGTGGCCTTCTTCACCGCTGCCGTGCTGGCTGCCTTCCACCTCGCGACGGATTTCCTGGCAGAACGGGCGGACATCCGGAAGGCGACCATACTCACGGACTCCAGCTCCACCCTCCAGCTCCTGCAGAGACTTGATGGTGCCTCCCTATGGTGCGCGAGCTGGCCTTGCGGCTGACTGCCATCGGTCAGGGAGGTACTGCACTCATGCTCTGCAGGGTGATAGGCCACACTGGAGTGGCTGGCAACGAGGCGGCTGACTACCCGTCTAAGGCTGCCACCCTGCCACGCTCTCCTGAACTACCATGGGGCCTACCGATGCGGCGAGGGTCATCATCCACAGTCACCTGGTGCTAGACCACCTGTATCCCAGAGTAGTAAGTGGGTGTCCTCTCCGGTTGCTCCACACCAAGGGCCTCCCTCACACCGACCGAGCCTTCTCCTCCACCCCCGAGTCGGCTCCGCGTACGGCATCCCGTCTCCGCAGGTTCGTCCTCGTCTCCTCCCTGCAATGTCTGTAATAAGGACATCATAATGATACTCTCGGACACCTCATATATATTGCGTTCGCGCTGCAGCATTCCATACTCTCCACGGGCTACCGCTGCCTTGGTCTGCCCTCTTCCAACCTGGCAGAGGCTCTCTTCCCTCGGGGCCGCATCTCCGAAAAGCCTTCCGCCTCCTCCTCACCTTCCGGGCGGACACCGCCCTGGCCGGTCTTCTCTGATGACCTGAGTCAGTGTTGCAATTTAACATTGGCACATCGTGACGCGAGCAGCTTTCTCCTTTCTCATCTTTCCTACCCTCCGTTTTCACCCACAATCCGCACGCCAGCCATGGCGGTGTTAGTCCCGCCGGTAGTTTCAGGCAAGTAACTCGCCCGTTTTCGTTTTTCTGCTCAATCACGCAAGCAACAAGCCACGCAAGCAAGGCGAACCCTGGTTAGAGCCCTTCATAGCTTCAATGGAATCGAAAAGGAGCAACAGAAAAGCTACCGCGAAGGTACATTCAAATCGGCGAAAGAAGCACATTACAGGAACAGTACGAAGGGGAGCCGAATGACGAAACTGATGGAGAAATAACGACTTGGGAGGTACAGGCGGCCGGTATGGAAATAAAAAGTAACGGGAGTCCGGGAGCAGATGCTGTCCACCTTTGACGCAGCCTCACTAACAAGACTAACAAATTCCTTTAATAAATACTGGCTTGAAGGGAAAATAACATAAACCTGGAAGACAGCAGAGGTTCATTTTATACCAAAGGCAGGGAAAGAAATCGACACATCGCATCTCAGACTGGTCTCACTTACGTCCTGCTCGAGAAACTGAGAAAATAGTCTACAAAAGACTATACAAACGTATGAAAAAGGAGTCTAATTCCTAACTGTATTAGGTTTCAGATCATATCGGTCAACCCATGACACAGTCCTACAGCTAAAAGCGGAAATAATCGAAATAATAATAATACAAACAATAGATACGCCGAGTTTGGTGTTACCACGATCTTTAGATTTGTGGATGAATTCCTAGTAATCTTAAAAAATGCCGAATGGCGCTTCACACACCAGTGTCCCAAGCTCTTACCATGCTCACTCACTGCCTTCAATTGGTAACGGTAACTCATGAATGCCCATCAATTTCGATTTCTGGACTTATGCCTGCATTTCACTTCTCAACATGTGTACTGGGCCTGTGAGCAAAGGGGGAACAGGCCAGTTCTTTGATTTGCCCTGACCCATCAATTTCGATTTCCTGACTTATGATTGCATTTCGGTTCTCAACATGTGTACTGAGCCTGTGAGCCAAGGGAGCACAGGCCAGTCCTTCGATTTGCCTTGGCCCATCAATTTCGATTTCTGTACTTATGCCTGCATTTCGGTTCTCAACATGTGTACTGTTCCTGTGTGCCAAGGGGGCACAAGCCAGTTCTTCGATTTGCCTTGGCCCATCAATTTCGATTACATGACTTCCGATTGCATTTCGGTTCACAACATGTGTACTGGGCCTGTGATCCAAGGGAGCGCAGGCCAGTTCTTTGATTTGCCTTCGCCCATCAATTTCGATTTCTGGACATACCTGCATTTCGGTTCTCAACATGTGTACTGGACCTGTGAGCCAATGGGGAACAGGCCAGTTCTTCGATTTGCTTTGGCCCATCAATTTCGATTTCATGACTTATGATTGCATTTCGGTTCTCAACATGTGTACTGGGCCTGTGAGCCAAGGGCGCACAGACCGGTTCTTCGATTTGCCTTGGCCCATCACTTTCGATTTCTGGACTTATGCCTGCATTTCGGTTCTCAACATGTGTGCTGGGCCTGTGAGCCAAGGGGAAACAGGCCAGTTCTTCGACTTGCCTTGGCCCATCAATTTCGATTTCATGACTTATTGCATTTCGGTTCTCAATATGTGTACTGGGCCTGTGAGCCAAGGGGGAACAGGCCAGTTCTTCGATTTGCCTTGGCCCATCAATTCCAATTTCATGACTTATGATTGCGTTTCGGTTCTCAACATGTGTACTGGGCCTGTGAGCCAAGGGGGAACA
>JAJIZL010022524.1:515823-544020 GCA_023969395.1 Amblyomma maculatum | reverse complement strand
TTTCGGTTCTCAACATGTGTACTGGGCCTGTGAGCCAAGGGGGAACAGGCCAGTTCCTCAATTTGCCTTGGCACCCTCTAAACTTGTAAAGGCAGTCATAATAATGCCTTGCTTCATGAATGCCTTTGATAAATCGTGTGCGCGTAGAAAGGAGGATGCTTTTTAGAAGCAAGTGCATTCTCTTTAGGAAGCCGGGTACCCTGCACATACGCTCATTGCTGTAGCGAAGCGAATTCTCAGAAATTTAAAGAACCAACCCAGTGCTAATGAATGTCGAAGGACGGTATTTGTCATACCGTACTTGCACTCTGTAGCGCACAATCTGAAAACGATTGGGAATAGATCGGGGATGAAAGTGGTCTTTTCGGTGCCCAGGAAAGTGCAGCAGTTATGCAAGAAGGTTAATTCAGAGACCTAAAGAGAGCCCGACTGCGTGACAACACATTGCCCGAATGTTGTCGTCCACGAGAAAGACGTCGTGAACTCGATTCCCTTATGTGGCAATATTTACGTCGGCCAGATAAGCAGGCGACTGAACACTGAGGTGACTGAGGCTGCAAGAAAAGAAGCTGCGAAGATGTAAACTCGGGTGAGTTCACCAAACACTGCAGCCAGTGTAAGGACTGTATACTTGACTTTGAAAGAACTGCTGTTCTGAGCAAGTGTTGCGACACCACCACAAGGGTGATGGCAGAGGCTAAAGCCATATCAAGGCACTCCGATAAATGTGTAAGCATGCGGTTTGTACACCTAAGCAAAAAAGAGCTGCTGTTTCTAAACAGCCGGGAGCACAATTATAATTTGAGGCGATAGGTAGGAGCCACGAGATAATCATGCCACGATTTCTTCCGTTCCTTTCTTTTTTATTTTCTTCTTGTTCCATTGTGTTGGCATAAAATGCAGTATATATACGAGCCAGGTGAAGACAGTTAAAAAAAGGACGGTCCTGTGACTCCCAATTGGCTCTCTTTACTAACGACCTAAGCTCAAACCTTGACCAAGATGTTCATATTGACACTCGATCTCTTCCTTGATTTCGAAAAAGCTTTCAATAAAGTACCACACTAAAGACTGCTAATAATGCTATCGTGCCTAAATTTTAACCCGTTAGTATTGGAATGGCTGCCTAACGTTTTGACACACAGAGAGCAATTTGTTTATGCTAACTATTGTTCTCCTCGTAGCCCGGTCATTTCAGGTGTTCCCCATGGTACAGTCCTGGGACCCTTGCTTTTCCTGACATGCATTAACGATCTTCCTTACAACATTTCCTCTGCTATCCGCCTATTTGCTGACGATTGTGTAATTTACCGCCCAATCACTAACAGTACTGTCGTTGGCATTCTTCAACAAGATCTTAACTAAACCGAAGCTTGGTGCAAACGTTGGCTAATGTCTCTTAATATTTCCAAAACATGTTTGATTTCGTTTCATCATCGGCAGATGCATACTCCTTCTAAATTCGCTCTTTTTGGTTCTGAAGTGTCTTCCGTCTCGTCCTGTAAGTACTTGGGTATTACCGTAACGCAAAGCCCAACATGGTCGTCTCATGTCATGAACATCGCTAACGAGGCTAATCGTACCCTTTGTTTCATACGGCGTAATCTACGTTTTGCCCCTCATCCATCAAATTATTAACATACCTATGTTTTGTCCGTCCTAAACTAGAATATGCTTCATCAATGTGGGATCCTCACCAGTCTAACCCCTCTTTTTAGCGTTAGAAAAAATGCAAAATCGTGCTTTCGTTTCATTTATTCTGATTGTTCATACTACACTAGTGTGTCTGCTTAAAACTTCAGAGCCAATTTACCTAGCCTTGCAACCCGACGGAACATTTCTCAATTGGGCCTCTTTCATATGTTTTATCATTCATCTTTAGAAGGATCTGTCATATCACCTGCTTATCGTCTCTTAAGCCGTATTAATTATCATAAGACCGTCTACGCACCCTCCGCAAGAACTACCATTCTTAGTATTTTTTCGTCACGTCATCCCGGGACTGGAATGATCTACCACTGGACGCCGTGCATCATATCAACGCCATTCATATTAAGAACGCTATGAAGACCATTGTTGTTTAACTTTCATGCCCATCCCTCATGTAATACCCCATACCAGGGGCCTTTGAGGTATCAAATACACAAACATATTTTTTACAGTAGACATGTCTAGCAAAAAAATTAAAACTACAAGCATTAAACCACAAGGGTGAATTTGACAATGTCAAGCATGGTATCATACCAAAGAACCCACAGACCATGAACTGGGGTGCGAGGACGTACAACTAATTACCGACGTTTTGGCCGAACGCACAGGTAGTATAAACTTGAAAAATACCAAAGCAGAACCCATCAGAATGTGCAACACAGCGGCTCGAAAAGGCGCATTATTATCCTCAGTCCTCTTTACTATAGCTATGTTGGGGCTCCCAGAGAAACTACACGTCATAAAGGGCATCACGCACGTCCTTTAAGCCGATAATACTACAGTTGGACCAATGCTGGCCAAGAAGGAGCCGCAAACGCAGTGCAGGCATATGCAGAAAAATGAGGTCTACCACGTGCGCCGAGCAACTAAAAACTTCTAGTATTCAAGAAAGAAAAAAAAATTGGAGGACGCTTAAGCTTCGCCGTTAAAAGTGAAACGCGATAGCGTTATCGCGCCCCGTTCGCTCCGTCTACTGATTTGCTTGTCGCGCTTTTGAGTGACACAAAGACGCAGTTCACACTATACAACACTCGATAACTTGTACAAAGCATGACTGTTTGGTAATCGTTCTGAAACGTGACTCTTGGACGTAGAAGTGCTGCCAGCCACCTTGCCGAAACACACGGACCTCAAGTTGCAGTCGTTGTTCGTCGGCAACATCGTTGCCGATCCGAGCCGGCGCGATGAAGATCTCGGAGGCCATGCCCTGTCTATGTTATTCCGTGCGCCACACGCATGATGGCGCTGCCTGCACGCCAAGCGAAGAGGAAATAGAGCGGAAAAGTAATTTGCCCCTAGCTTAACTGCATGTTCTGTAATTATGTAATTTGGATGGTCATAATTATTATTATACGCCACAATACACTTCTCTAAGGGACATTTCTGAGACAACACCGCAATCAATAGACCGCGATTTTGTCCATTTCAAAACATCTAGCTGGCGCGATGGATATCTTTCCAAAATGAAACGACTGCATTTTTCGCGGCCGGCAAGCGGCCTGCCAACCTTGTAAATATTTTGTACTGTATATTTTGTCATGTTCATTTAACAATAAAGAAAAAAAAAAAGCTGGCGTGGCCGAGTGGTTAGCGTGCTCGACTCGCACCCCGGAGGTCCACGTTCAATTCCACAGGTCAGCGATGTTTCCTACTCGTTCTTATTTATTAATGCTTCTGGGAGTTTTCGCTCACGGCCAACGCCGGAGGATGCGGGACGCCGGCCGCTACCGACGACACCGACACTTCTGCGACACGGGGCCCTTAACGCTACCGCGTTAAAACTGGTTACCCTGTCGGGGTGAGACTTTACAGAGCCAGGCCTCATGAAGTCTGAAATGCGAAAATCTTCGGGCTTACTATTGCAAGTAATAACAATACTCAGGCAACGATAAGCCCCCTATCAGAGAACAGAGCAAGTAGCAAGAGTAATAGGTAGATTCACAAGCAGGAGAGGAGGGATGAGAGGGAAAGACACCTTGCAGCTTTATAAGAATTAGTAATGACTGAAATTGTCTATGTCGTGCCGTACCTGCGATGTAATAAAGCCGAAAAGGAGAAAATCAATACCCTGATAAGCTAATCTCACAAAAAAGCTTTCGTCATTTCGATTAGCGCGTCAGCAGACAGACTAACAAAGCTGGGTGTGCTGAACGAAATAATTGAAATCCACTTAAGGGGCAGGCTAGGCCTTATTCCCCCATGCATTTTAGCGTATGTTTGACACCCGTTTTCTCATGATCTGCTAGGGTTAAAGCAATCATCCTTGTATCATTGTACACATTAACTTAAGGTAGTAATAGAGCTAAAACTATTGTCTTCTGAATGTTGGAATTTGTTTGCTTTTTTACTAGGACTACCTATTAAGAAAGCCAGAATTTGTAGTAAGACTCCGTCTGCTTCGAGACTCGCATAAAACAATCCCTAACGTTCCAAGGAACCTAGTGATACCATCTTTACCAAGGTCAGGCCTTCGCCCATCTAGTCAGGACTTCTAAGAGGACTGAAGCGGCGCCACGCCACGCTAAGCCTACAGGAACGCAGACTGCCGGCATGCCTGACCGCACCCTGCATCAGCAGAAGGGGGCTGTTGCACCCACCTCATCGCCGCCGACCCGCGCACACCCCAGCCCGCGTCTCAAGTGACTCCGCCGCCGCCTCATGGCCCGTCAGCTCACCTCTTCTGACCCGCTGGATCTCACGGCTGCTGCACTCCACCCGACCATGGACTTCACTTCATCCCCGAACGACGGCTGGGAAACGGTCAATGCCACTCGCAAGGCCGCGAAATCTGCCAGATCTCGCCTGGACGTAATATAGGTCGGGCTCCAGCTCCCACCTGGCACCCTATCCCCTCGCACCCGGCCCTACGAACTGCTTAAAACTATAATCGATGCTGCCAACCTTTCTGAACGCTCCTGTAACGACCTCACCCTCGAGACCAAGCCAGTGCTGAACTTGGTCTTTCTGAAAACGCACTCTGACCTCACTGCCAACCTTCTATTGCATGTTACCCACATCAACCTCTCCGGTAAACTCGTGAAAGTCCGTCCCTACCCTGTCAAACCTCCTTTTTCCTGCCTCGGTGTAATACATAGTGTCGAACGCGGCCTTTCGACCGCCGATCTTATGAGGGACCTAGAGACATACACAGCCGATATCATAACCGCGCGCATAATGGGGTCCACTGAAACAGTACTAATTGTATTTGCTGGTACTGTCATCCCCTGCACTCTTTACTTTCGTCGAGCAGCATTTTGATGCCGCCCTCACAAACCTAGCGTTCCTGCATGTACGCGCTGCCTCGAGATTGGCCACCGCGCACACCAGTGCTCTAGTGCCACTGTTAACTGCCCCAAGTGCACTTCACCTATCTCCCCGCCGCCCTCTGAGCACGAGTGCACGCAGCCCTGGTGCCGGCACTGCCAGACAAATGAGCATGCGACTTACGCCCATATTTGCCCCTACTGTAATGGATCACTGCCTTGTCGTGGCGGAGGGGCTTGCGACACTCGATGAAGTCGTGAGCTCTGCTGTGTAGGGCCACCCAAGATAGACAGGTCACGGCAGAGAGTTCTGACAAAATGTGATGCACTGGAAAAGGTAATGGCAACCCACACCAGTATTTCCTGCCAAGAAAACCCTATGACCAGTCACAATAGCATTAATGATATGGCGCCGGAAGATGAGCCCCCCAGGTTGGAAGGCGTCCCACATGTTACTGGGGATGAACGAAGGGCGATTCCTAGTAGCTCCAGGACGAATGAAGCGGCTGGGCTAAAGCCAAAAGGACGCTCAGTTTTGGATGTGTCGGGAAGCGACCGGAAAGTCCGATGTTGCAAGGAGATATATCACATAGCAACATGGAATGTAAGATCTATGACGCAAGGTAAACTGGATGTCGTCAAGCGAGAAATGGACAGATTGAACATTAATATCTTGGGTATCAGCGAGCTTAAGTGGACCGGAATGTGAGAATTTAACTCCGGCGACTTTTATTGTGGGCACGAATCCAAGAGAAAAAATGGGGTAGCTCTCATAGTAAACAGAAGAATGGGCAAATCAGTGCTAGGATACAACCCCAAAAACGACTAAATGATTTCACTCCGGATCCAAGGTCACCCTTTCAACATAATAGTTATCTAAGACTATGCACCAACCACTACTGTTGAAGAAGCGGACGTTGAGAGATTTTATGCGGATCTGCAATGCCTTTTAGACCGCACTCCATCATTAGACGTCCTTTTTCTCATCGGAGACAGGAATGCTAAGGTCGGTAGTGAGGAAATATCCGGAATTATAGGCAAGTTCGGTCTTGGTGAGCCAAGTGAAGCTGGGCAGAGGCTAGTAGAGTTTTGCCAAGATAACAACCTGACCATAGCGAATACTCATTTTCAACAGCACAAGAGGCGCCTGTACACATGGACTTCACCGGACGGTCTGTACAGGAAAGAGATCGATTATATTCTTTGCCGGCAGAGATGGAGAAGCGCTATACAAGCAGTAAAAACAAGGCCTGGGGCCGATTGTGGCACCGATCATCAGCTTCTTGTTGCCAAAATTAAGCTTCGATTGAGGAAAACACAGAAAACTAGAAGGCCTTTCAGGTATGATCTCTATCAAATTCCATCAGAATATGCTGTTGAAGTCAGGAATCGATTTCAAGAATTTGATCTAGAAGACAGAGAGCTTGAAGAGAGGTGGATTGATGTGCGTGATATAATACAAGTTGCTACTAAGGTAGTTCCAAAGCAAGTAAAATGCAAGAAAGCAAACTAGTTATCTGAAGAGGCTTTGCAAATAGCTGAGCAAATGAGGATGGCAAAAGTTATGGGGGAAAAAGAAAGATACAAGGCTCTCAATGCGGATTTTCAGAAAATCGCAAGAACAGATAAGAATGCCTTCCTGAACACACAGTGCCAAGCAGTTGAGGACAACAGCCAATTGAGGAACACAAGAGCTCTGTATAAGACAATCAAAGATATCAAAGGAAGCTTCTGTGCTAAGCTTGGCGTGGTAAAGGACAAACGAGGCAGGGAATTCGCGGAAGCCTCAGAGATGAAGAAGAGGTGGCAGGAATACACAGAATAACTGATCTCGAGCCGGGTATCCTGAAGAGAGAAGTTGAATGGGCCTTAGCCAGCCTTGCTAAGAATAAAGCTAGCAGAATTGATGGCATTCCAGCCGAGTTGCTTGAAAACCTCAACCATGACGACGCCGTTAACGTTCTGTATACATTATGTCAGCAAATTTGGACAACCCTGCAGTGGCCACAGGATCGGAGGAGGTCAGTTTACATCCCTATTTCAAAGAAAGGCAGTGCCAAAGATTGTTCCAACTACCGCACGATCGCGCTTATTTCGCATGCTAGCAAGATGATGTTGAAAATCCTCCTAGGTAGGCTACAGCAGTTTGTGTATCGGGAGCTTCCGGACATGCAAGCTGGGTTTTGCAAGGGCAGAGAAACTAGAGCCCAGATTGTCACCCTTCGCTAGATTATGGAAAAAGCAAGAGAGTTCCAAAAACCCATCTACTTCTGCTTTATTGATTATGCGAAAGCGTTTGACTGCATATATCACAGCAGATTGTGGCAAGCTCTCCAAGAGGTGGGAGTTCCAAATCACCTAATATATCTCCTCAGGAACCTGCATGAAGGGCAAGAGGCCACTTTCAGAACTGGGCATGGTCTTACTGATTGGTTTCCGATTGAGAAAGGAGTGAGACAAGGCTGTATACTGTCGCCCTGCCTATTTAACCTATATGCTGAGTGCATCATGAGGAAGGCCGGCCTGGACGAGTCTTCAGCTGGAGTGAAGATTGCTGGGAAACATATCAACAACCTTAGATATGCGGATGATACCACTTTAATGGCAGAAAGTGAAGTGGAACTCAAGAGACGTCTGATGCGCGTACAAGAAGGGAGTGAGAAGTTTGGGCTTAAACCGAACAATAAAAAGACAAAGGCGTCTTGCTCCATCAAGTCCTTGAGGATCAAGGGACAAGAAGTGGAAGCTGTGACAGATGTTCTCTTCTTGGGCTCCAAGATAACCCCGGAAGGAGACTGCAGCCATGAAACTAGGAGACGTCTACATCTGGGAATGAGAGCCATGGCCAGCCTTGACCGCCTAGTAAAGAGCAGAGACATTAGTGTGCCAACCAAGATCCGTATAACTCGTGCTATGGTATTTCCAGTTGTGATGTATGGATGCGAGAGTTGGACTGTGAAGAAGGCTTATCGCCGAAGAATTGACGCGTTTGAATTGTGGTGCTGGCGGAGAATCTTGAGAGTTCCTTGGACGGCCACAAGATCAAATCAGTCGATATTGTCGACCATAAACCCTGACTGCCCATTGGAGGGTCAAATTCTAAAGTTAAAGCTCAGCAACTTTGGTCATCTGATGAGAAGAGAGGAGTCGCTGGAGAAAGATTTGACGTTGGCAAAGGTTTAGGGTCACCGGAGAAGGGGTAGGCAGCTAACGCGTTGGTTAGATGGCATCCTCGAGGCGCAGCAGATGAAGTTATGTGATGTTAGGAAGATAGTGAGAGACCGGAAAGTGTGGCATGATATGGGCCAGAGGGTCACGAAGAGTCGGACACGACTGAACGACTGAACTGAACTGAATAAGCAGAAAAACAAGGAGTGTGCCAAGAATGCCTAGCAACAGCGTGTCATTTTTCGCCAGGCCACTCAGCCGTCTCCTCCGCAGCCCCCTATAAACGACGGCTATCCTCCTCTTGCTGAGCATACGTTCTGTTCCCCTGCCAGTTCCTACGCAGCTGTAACACAGGCACCGTCCTAGCTTCTGGTCGGGTGCTCTCCATCTCGTCAATGTCCTACGCGTCCGATTCCCATGCCTCGTTACTCTCTCCAATCATCGCTACAGTCACTCGTTTTCCACTCGCTATCTCCTCCGTCCTTTATTAAAGAACGCTTTCATACCCTCGAGCTTCGTGTGGCTAGTTTAGAAGTGGCCATTCGCCCCCTCAAACAAGATCTCAGCAGCATCGATCGCCGCCTAGATGCTCTTGAGGCTCGCATGGATCAGCTACTCACTAGAATAGATTCCAAATTCTCAAACATAGAGAATGTCTTCGCTGACAGTCACACATACCAGTCTGACCTTGAGTGCCGCCTCCAACAGCATGAGGAAGCTATCATCCAAATTGATGCCAAATTCAATAGCCTCAATACTCACGTCAATGTTCAGTTCGAACGCTTCCTTAATTTGATCTCCACCTTTCAGACTTCATTGCAAGCCATCACGGATTCTCTTCCACCCCCCCCAAAGAAGCGCGATGGCACGCCACAGCGCAATCAAATTAGTTAGATGTCAACATGGAGGACCTCAATATAATTCAGTGGAACTGTCGCAATCTCAATACTAACCGCACTCTATTACATCAGTATCTTCTTACTCTCCCCTCTCTGCCCCACTTCCTTCTCCTCCAGGAAACTCGCTTCTCGGCTAACGTCCCTGGCTACCGGCATTTCAATCTATAACTACTAACCCCATCTCTCCTATCTACGTTCGCCGTGACCTCTCAGTAGCAGCACTTGAAGTTCCTTCATCGCCCTAATCCCACCTAGTGGGCACCCTCTACTATCTCCCTCAGGCTCACCTCAGCCTGGCACTGTTCTCCTTCTACAATCACCCCCCCCCACTCATGCCACACAATTCACGGCCCTAGGTAAATTTCTTAACACATTGCCCTCTCATACGGCTATACTTCTCTGCGGTGATTTTAATACCCCGCACGCATTATGGGGTTGTCCGCAGACCTTTCGGGCCGGCCGCCTACTCCACTCTATGGTCCAACAAGCTCACCTAACTCTCCTCAACACCCCCGGAGTACCCATTAGGGCGGGCACCTTTTCTAACGCCACACAACCCCTGACCTCACTTACTGTTCTGGTCCTATATCGCCTCAGTGGTCAGCCACGGCCGATACCCTTCTTAGTGATCACTATATTATTTTCATCTCCGTCCGTCTTCGAATACCCACCCGCAAGCAGCGCATTCGACATACTGACTGGCAAGTCTCTCGCTGTCTCCTCTCCTCTGCCTCCTTCACGGCCTACGAAGAGTGGACTAATGCCCTTCTCCAAGCGGCTTCATCTTCTACTCGCACGGAGTCCGCTGCATATCCCACTTCTGACCCCGATCCCCACCTCATCAGGCTATGGAAGCGCCGCAAAAAGCTTCTCCGAACTGCCAGACTGCAACCCCGCAACATCCATCTGAAGACCACGCTTTTAAAGTTGGGAGACGATATCGTGACATATTGTGCTACGCTTGAGGATTCTCGTTGGAATACCCTATGCAACAATCTTGACACGGCGCTCCATAAAAAATCAACCTGGACTCTTTTTCGAACCCTCACTGGTGCCACCCCTGCCCCTGCCTCGACTCTTGCTAAAGCCCTAGCCACAAAGTCTTCCGACGAGGTTTTCGATACCCTTGCAGATCTTTATCTCCCACCACCTTTGTCCCCCTGTTACCCTGAATACACAAGATATGCAGGCAATGACCTCGATGCCCCTTTTACACTGCGCGAGCTTGAAGCTGCACGTCTTGCTAACGCCACTCGGTCGGCTCCCGGTGAAGATGAAATCATTTACTGCGCTCTTCGCAATCTTCCCGATAACGCAAAAGAGCACCTTCTCAACCTCTATAACACCGCCTGGGAAGAAGGCTCTCTGCCATCTTCCTGGACTTCCTCACTTATTTCTCTCATTTCTAAACCTGGTAAGCCTCCAGCCCTTTCAAATCTCTGGCCCATTTCTCTGGCCTCCTGTTTTGGCAGGACGATGAAAATGAAAAAAAAAATGGCGCTCACTAGGCTTAATAGGCATTTGGAGGTTTCAAACTCACTCCCTCATACCCTCATTTGTTTTGCTTCCCGCGTATCTGCACAGCACCTTTTCCTTATACTTCAGCATACTTTCTTAGCCTGTGGTAGCTCTCAGCTTCACGCCCTGGTCACAGTCGATGTCCGCAAGGTATTCCATTGCGTCTCCCATGACCATATTCTTACCTGCCTTTCAAGCACCGGCTGCGGCTCCGGCATGTATAACTACAATCGAGCTCTTCTTTCTAATCGCGAGGCCCGTTTCCGAGCATTGAACTTCACTTCTACACCCCACCGTCTCACCCGGGTTACCCCGCAGGGAGCCGTTCTTTCACCCACCCTTTTTAATATCGCCATGGCTCCTCTCGCAGTTCAGTTATCGTCCATTCCCAATCTTCAGCATTTTTTACACCGACATCACTCTGTAGTGCTCGCGTGGATCTCCTGGTCACGTTCAAGACACCTTTTAGCAGGGATTGGATATCATTTCTTGCTTTCTTGACCATGCAGGCCTCTCTCCCGCGCCCGAGAAGTCAGAACTCTTACTTCTGACTCACGCTGTTTATCAACGAGCTCACAACTCGTTGATATCCCTTGCCTTGGGCGGCTCTCCAATGACCCAAGTTTCTCAATGCCGCGTTCTTGGCCTGCCTCTGCAGGCCGCCAAAAATGTCCGGGCTCTTTACGTGGCTGTTGCTACCTGTCAGTCAGTCACCCATTTACTTCGCCGAGTTGTGAGACGGTCCTCTGGCCTGAGGGAAGCTCACGCCTGTCGACTGGAACAGACGCTGGCTCTTAACAAATTCCTTTACTTTATACCATATCTTTCATTCACCCAGGGCCAGCTAGACACACTTGCAACAGCTCTTCACAGCCTTTATAAAGCTGCTCTTTGTCTTTCCATAACCACTTCCACCGATAAGCTTTATGCAACCGGGTTTTTTCATCCACTTCGCAGTCTCCTTTCCCTTCACCGTGACCGACAGATAGTTCGCCTCTCCGGTACAGTTCATGGACGCTGGCTTTAAACCAGGCTAACATTTCCCCCATCCAGTCAGTCCCTCTGCCAACTCCTTCCCCTCCAGAGGCCACAAACCACCGTATACTTCCTCTCCCAGCTAATATGTCGCCGCTCCTGCATGCTGGCCGCCGACATGCTGCTGCCTCTCATCATAGTCCGCCCTTCATTACCCATGGAGTTGCTTACACGGATGCCTCTTATGTGGCTCCTCGCGGGTCCGGAAGCCAGGTCCTTTTTCATACTCGTCTATCTACCCCTGTCACACACGCTAGCGGCCCCTTTGTACACCCTCCGAATATTATCTCGCTTGAGGTCCTCTCCATCATTCATGCAATTTAAAGTTTCCATTCTCTAACACCTCTGCCTCAGTATATTACACACTTGGGGATTGACGGCAATAAGCTGGCGAACCAGCTCACCCGTGAAACTCGTAACTGGGCACCGTTAATTCCCTGGCCAAGATCCTTGGAGGGCGGGTCGAGAGTGTCTTTTCGCGCCACCATAATCGAATACTGCAATACTGCTCGCTTAGACCGCAAGTTCTACCCCGACCCTCATCCTAATCTTTCCGTTCGGGAGGCTCATATCCTTCGGCAAATACAATTGAACACACTCATAATCCCTGCACGGCTATATCTTTACAAATTCCGTCGCGATCCATCATGCCCCAACTGCCCTTCCACTAATGCCAGCCATTCACACTGCCTATTTTCAAGAATCCCGGTTGCGTTGCAATCGGGATTCTTTCCCACCTCCTCCCATACTATCTGGACCTGGGTGGACTGGCTCGGTGCTGAGGGTGCAGAACAGTGCCTGCTCGTCCAGCAGGCCATCGATGTACTAGGCGCCTAAGTGTTGCGCCTCAATAAAATCTTGTATTACTACTACTACTACCTGTAAATCAAAACTCTCTCCATCAATCTTGACAATTATTGTTCAGTAGACTGTCTGTAGTGTTTAGTCAATAGCTCTAAATTATTATCCCCTATCTCCAGTAGTTTCTGAGGAAAGGGTCAAATGCAGCAAATTAATATGTTGAGAGATGATTAGTTGCCTGTGAAGTTAAAAAAGATCATTATTATAATACGGAACTCTAGAAATGAATACTGACATGGTTTTCAATAGCCGCTAGCCTGTTATTCACCTCCATTATCAATACTTCTTTTCTGTACGAGCTGCTTGTTGTCCGAACCCCCTTAGTCACCTGTCGTATAGCCTTCTGCATGAAGTATAGTAACCGTCAGGCATCTTCGCATAACCATTGGACTGTTAATTGCACTGCAGAAATTCCGAATAATCTCAAATGTCAGCTTGAGCCATGGTTCTCAGCGCACCGGTTCGAGGGGGTGGCGAAGTGGTTACGGCGCTCGAGTACTGTTCCCAAGGACGCGGGATCGAATCCCGGCCTCGGCGGCCGCTTTTCAGTGGAGGCGAAAGGCAAGGCGCCCGTGTGCTGTGCGATGTCAGTGCACGTTAAAGAACCCCAGGTTCTTTAACGTGCACTACTTTCCCAGCCCCGTAGGGCCAGGAACAGCCACCCTTCACCACCTCCTCCTCCACCACGCTTGTCTCTCATTAAATTGCAGCAGGTGACGTGGCGCCAGCTACAATCCCGCACCTTCCTCTTCCCTGCCTGCTTAGCCCGTATTCACCCGTGACTGTTCACGCCGGAATGCATCCTCTGTGGTGCTCCCAAAGCGGATTTTGCTCACATTCGTTATTCTAGCTCTGAGGTTTTTCCACCAGCCGAATAGCAACTCACAGACCTCGAGCGATGAGAGGCAGCGGTGTCCAGAAGGGTGGCTGTTCCTGGCGCTTCGGGACTGGACGGGTTGGTCAACGCCGCATACGGCGGGGGCTAGCCTTCCAATAAATTTTTATCCAGTCTAGGCTGTCATTGCACTCCCTCCGCTTTGGTGGTGGACGACGGCTGTTGCCGACACGCGTCTTTCTCTCCATCTTCTTTTCTTCTCTATATTCTGTCCGCACGTGGCAGCGGCGATGGAGGAGACAGGAGGTAAGGGTGGCTGGTCCTGGCCCTGATGGGGCTGGGATAGGTAGGTCACCGCCGCTTGCGGCGGGGGCTAGCCTACCACCGAAATTTTGTTTGTTGTAGCCGTCATTTCACCCGCCACAGCTTCTGTGGTGGGCGACGGTTGTTGTGGCGCGCGTATTTCTCTCCCTTTCCTTTTTCTTTTTCCTTATTTTCTCTTCTGTCCACACGAGGCAATGGAGGTGGCTACAGAGCCAGTAGCAGGCTCATGCATTTTGTTTCCATCTTCCTACAGCCACTACAGGCAGCGGAGGTGGCTCATCTACAGAGCCCGTAGCAAGCCCGTATATTTTCTTTTCATTCTTCCTATAGTCACAATTTTCCTGCGGTGTCCAGGTCTGACTAGGCTGTCCAACGTCAGCAGCTGGACTGGGCTTTGGAAGTTGCCGGGAAGCATCACCTGCCGGTCACGGCAGGCATCCAAGAGCAATCCCATCACTAGTATGTTAAAGCTAAGGCTCACCTTAATAAAGTTTGTCACCACTACCTTTCGCCAGCAGCTAAACTCTCCTTGGCTTTCATGTCGAGCGCGTCTAAGTTCACGGGCATTGTTTAATTCGTTTGCAGGAGAGGGAAAACGTAGCATCTGTCACTCGCGGAAGGCAAGAAGCGCCACCGGCGACGTTGGACCGTACTCTTTCCCGCCTGGTCCTCATGGCTGATGGCAGATGGGTGATGCCACATCCTTGATATCACCCTAATTTAGTTACTTAACTATTTTAGACTTTTATACTTTCAAATTACGCGCCAATCGCAGTATCTCCCAGTGGCAGAATCCCGCTATCATCCTCACGGTAGACAATCGGAATTATGTGGAGCGTTTCTCGACGCTGGGCGTGATGGGTAGTGATGGGTAGGGAGCTGTCTCTATTTGCACGAGCACAAGTTTGCAATGTCTTCCTGATGATGCTTATCTATATATTGCAGGTACTGCATTGTGCAAGAAACAAAGTACAGTCCATGCATAGAATATTTTTTACTTTTTTGTGGCGCTCTCAATGGGAGCCTATGCGTCAAGATAATTTGTGTCTTCCTCTGGAGGCTGGTGGAGCTTGCCTTCAGCACTTGTTTGTTCATCAGCTTGTTTCAGTGTTTTTCTTTTTTACAACACCAAGCCATCCCTTCTTCCTAGCTGTGGTTAATAAACGTTTAAGTGCCAATTTGCCTAATTGGTTTGCGGCCACTGCTCATAGGAGTGAGGGTCCCTGTGGGGTTTTCTTAAGGAAGTTGCCGAAACACTCGATTTTCTCATTGCCCTGTTTTCCTTGGAATACCTATACAGTGTATTCAGAAGACAGATAACAAAAGTTCTTATTGAGACATTTCCTTTACCAATGTATTGGCAGCCTTACCTCCCCTTTCCAGACAATAGTGTATTAAAGCGGGTTCGAAGAATGTATATACAATCAGCCGCGAAGACTTTCTTTTTTAAACTTCACACATCAACCTTACCAGACAAAACGTGGCTTCGTGCAAAAGGGACTTCTGCGCCATGGTCAGTAGACTGTCGCCTGCGTCAGCAGCCAGAAACTATAGATCATTGCTTTGTGTATCACAGTGATGCAGTATTTTTTGGGACATTCTTCAACGGGCTCCCAAATGGACATTGATATTACGCTCCATACTTAAGATTTGTGTCTATAATGGAAGCTTTTGAGGTGCCATGTGCCCTTTTTGTGCTCATAGGATTTTTTAGCCAGTGGAAGAGTCGCATGACAGATCGCCACTGAGAGCCACCACGTTCATCGAAGTCTCTGCTCAGAGAACACAGTGCTGTAGTGCGGGGGAATATATATGCTGCGCAGGATCGACCTGCTACCAGGTTACCTTTACTAGATGCATGTATAATTCTCCCGGAATTTTGATGTGTGGTCAAAGTGAGAGCTCGATGCTGGTGTAACTGTGTATGACAGGTTGCGAAACGCGACCTGGTTAAATTGCACGAAGTACTTCCATGCAATAATATTAATAAAAAAACCTTTATGCGTGGCGCAGCGTTAAAGCGTTCGGCATGGAATCCAAGGGATGGCGGTTTGATTCCCGGATAGAGGCAAATTTCTTTTAATGAGGAGGACTCGCACACCTCATAAGCGTTGCTAGGCAAAGCCGGCAGAGCTTGGCGAGGGGGCTGAGCAGCTGACCTTCGCTGTGACGTCATGGCATACAGCATACGGCATGCGCGAAGCTCGGCTTTGACCCTCGTAGTGAAGCTTTTTGCTTGAAAATAGGTAAACAAGACATGAAATAAGCAACTAGAAGCAACCAACAGCAGTGTCCGTGCTTTCGCATTACTCCAATGCAGATTCTGCATTCACCTTTTTTCGCTTTTTAATCTACATCACCAAACCCACTGCCGAAAAATCATTTGTAGGTACACAACTGGTCACAAAGAGAATTTATTTTGTACATACATAAATACAAAAACGCACAATTTTCACAGGTCAAAGCATTATACAAAACAGTATAGGGGACTTATACATAATAAACTCAAAAACATGATTCCCCAGAGAGGAGAAAGCACTAGAAAAGGGGAGGTTTTAATAAAGTACGACAGACATCTCAAGTCTGTTCCCCCCGTACAACATAGAAGCGCGTGTGCCAGCGCCGTAGAAACCGATCCTTGCCGTCTATTTCTAACTGTCCAGACAGATACTTCCAGATGACGAGGCGCACCCCCTGCAAGGCAGGGTACATTGCGCGGGCGGGAGTGCAGCACGTCCCAGAGAGGCATCTGCGACGCCACCACATAAACAGAATCACAGTGAAAACTGTGTTTGAAAGGGTTGCGCCGGCGCCTGACGCCGGAATTCATCAGGACGTTAAACATCCTATATGCGAGCCGCCACGTGGATCCTGCAACTACACATTCGAAAAAGAAAACCATGCCAGAGGCTCTCGGGAGCACTGCAGTTGGCACACTGGTCATTGGAAACAATATCCCATCTGGAAAGGTTCTTTCTCGTGGGGAGGACTCCCTAGCATCTAAGCCAGTCGAAATCTGGCACTTCAGTTGGCAGCCAACAAGTTGCCCACGCTCGCCATTTGAGGACAGCGGTCTCCCGTTGCTCATCAGCTGAAAGCCTGCGAACGGCAACTAGATGGCCGATGCGCATGGCTGGTAGGTCGCCTACATTAACATCTGAGAGGTCAGCATCGAGAGTCGACTTCGTCTCGGCAACCTCGCGGTAAAAAGGCAGTGTTCCGTCTGCCTGTGGACCGAGGTAATGTTCGGGTGTAAGTACACGACGCGTCGTGCTCATCCAGAACAGGATGAGCGAGCGACCAGGGTAACACTCGACAGGTAATAGCCTCTCCACCAGCCTTAATGTAAGTACTTGAGCCACTGTCGGGATGCAGCTCAGGCCAAGGCCTCCCATGCTCCTCTGAAGGTGTAGGATGTGACGGGCGACTAGCGCTGTCCTGCCATCCCAAACAAAAGTCCCTAAAAGGGACGCGAGTCGGTTCGCCACACGGCGTGAGATGGCCGCGATACGCGCCACATAAAGGTTTAAAACGCACGCTTGCGTCTTGACGACACTGACTAGCATTGAGCATGAGGTTGAAACGCGCTGCGTCAGAAAGGGCGTGTGAATTGCTCGCGAGAGAACTACGTCCCAGTGCGCGAAGAGACCCCGCTTAGTTCAGACAGCACGCCAAGTACACGCACTGCGTCCACAAACGGTACAGCGGCAGCTAAAGAGCCCCTTAACTAACCGAAGCGAAGTGCGTTACTTTTCTTCATGCTGAGCTGCGCTTTAGATACAGCTGCGTATTCCGAAAAGGTGTTCAAAAATGCTGAGGCTTAGCTAAGGTCAACGTGCCTAAGGTTAAGCCTAGTCAGATGCGAAGCATATTGATGGCTAGGGTTGGAAATGCACAGGCATTTATGCTGCATTGGTCCAAATCCCGCCTCATCATCATGGTGGCACCCCGTGTGTGCCTAGCAGAAGCAGACGCACCCACCTTATATACCGCCGCTCCGGCATCACGTGTTCACTACAGCGCACCTAACGGTAGAAGTGGGAAGCACATTGGTAGCGACGCCGCGCTCGACCGCGCGAGCCGGCTTCCCATCTCTCCTCTGCTCTGACGTCACGCATCACGTGGTACTCCTTGGTAGCGACGCCACGCTCGATCGCGCGAGCCGGCGGCCCATCTCTCCTCTGCTCTGACGTCACGCATCATGTGCTACTCCTTGGTAGCGACACCGCGCTCAACGCCGCGAGATGCAGCCCGGTCTCTCCTCTGTCGTGACGTCACGCATCACGTGGTTCTCCTTGGTGGCGACGCCGCGCTCGACGGCGCGAGATGCAGCCCGGTCTCTCCTCTGTCGTGACGTCACGCATCACGTGGTAGGTCATGAAGGGTCAATGGTAGCGATATCGCCGCGCTCGAGTAGCTGAGGCTTAGCTCTAGTAATAGGCTTCGCATAAAAAACCTTGAAACTGTCATTGTCACGTACGAAGAGTGAAATGTCGCCCGTGTATGCAAATACAGCGACAGTCTCCTGTCCTACTGATGGAAAACCTCGAATACGCCTGTCCGCGGCGACCTTACGCAGCAGCGGGTCGAGCGAAAGTATGAAGTGTACCGGCGAGAGCGGGCACCCCTGATGCGCTCCCCGCGTAATCGGAAAGCTGCCGGCAATTTGGCCATCTGCTAAGCTCGCACGCTGAAGAATTCCCAATTGAACCAGTAGCATCGTGTCCAAGTTGCGAACGTCATTATTCAAAACACACGTTTCCAATAAGGTACCCTGGTGATTACATGAAATCCTTAATCTATTTCGGTCCCTCCAATCACAGTTTTACACTATTGCACGTTGCTTGTTGGGACGCACATTAACATTTATTTATTTTATGCCATCTTAATCACTGTTCCAATTATCCAAATTTCAAACAAAAGCGGTAAAATACTTTCTGTATTTTAAACATAAGCAGTCAATGCAAAAAAATTTTTTGTAGTTTAACTCTGGTTAGCCATAGTTGTATTGCGATAGCAACGGTGGAAGCTTCTTTTGCCTGTTACATTATTTCCCTGTCACGCACTCTCAGAGTAAGGTGTTCAATTATTGATGACACTTAAGCTCATCCTTTAAGGGTATGACGTGTGAGCGTAAGGTACCAGCCTACTTATAAATGAGAAGAAATCAATGCTGCTGAACCGACTCAATTCATAAGGATGGGACAGGTAGGTCACCGCCGCTTGCGGCGGGGGCTAGCCTGCCATCGAAGTTTTATTTGTTCTAGGCTGTCATTGCACCCGCCACCGTTTCTGTAGTGGACGACGGCTGTTGTTGCGGCGCGCGTCGTTCTTTCGCTCTTCCTTTTCTTTCTTCTTTATTTTGCCTTCTGTCTGCACGAGGTAGCGGTGTGATTGATTGAATGTCCTTTATTGAATGGGAAGGCTCATGGCCATGGATGGGGATAAAGGGGAGTAGACATAATCTTCATTGTTTATTTAGGTCGTCACTCGAATCACATTGCTCTAACCAGGCCACTAAGCGAGCCATACTTGGCAAATATCATCTGTGTGTTTGCATCAGTTTCTAGAAGGGAACGGTAGTTCAGGCGGTAGGGTTCGATCTCGGGGCGTCCAGTAGAAAAAGCAGGGCATTCCCAAAGTAAATGAGATATGCCGCCGCAGGTTAGAGTCGTACAGTGGGGGCACGTAATCATTTTCTCTTTATACTGACGCCAGCGGGCCATAATATGTGGCGTGTAAGCCGCATGGGCAATGAGCTTATTCAAAAAGACTTCTTGACTTCGGGTGAGGTGGGTTCTTCTCGTAAAAGGTGGGTCTGGTGTGGCCACCTGCATGCGATGCTGACTGAGGCTACGAAGACTGGTCCGAGTATAGTGCATAAGGGCAAGAGAAGGGGTGAGTTGCCCGCCCAAGGTCGAATAAGGATGAAGCAAGGGGGGTGGGGAAGTAAATGTGGACATCCCACCTGCCAAGGCAGCCGCGGCGTGTGCCGCCGCATTGCCCCCTGATTCGTCCGAGTGACCTGGGGTCCAGTGAATAGCGACAGTTCTGGTCGCGAGTTGGTGGCGTTTAAGGAGGCGCTGTATAGCCGTAGCTGTTGCATCTTGTGAACCCGGAGTAGCGATTTCCTTGTAAGCTTCAAAGGAATCAGTAAGAATACGTAGTGACCCAGTTCCGGTGCAAGGCACTCCTGACAAGGCTCCCCAAATCGCGAGGAGTTCAGCGTGAAGAGGGGTACCCTGAGGTAGATGGCAGGCATAAGCGCCTGAAAGGGAAGGGTTGTCATCGCATACCCAGGCCATAGATGCGAATTCGCTTGTAATGGATGCGTCGGTGTATATGTCAGTCGTATCGGGGATTCGCTCTTGTCGGTGATGGGCAGCTAGGAGCTCCCGGGGAATGACAAAATCGCGGTTTATAGGTCGGCGATGGACGCGTGTGACTACTGGCATCTCCCAAGGGGGAAGTGATGCATATAGGGCTGGTGTTTTGTCGTTACGCTGTTCATCCCAGGCCAGCAGGCGACGCCCCTGGACAGTGTTCTCTAGACGTATTCGATGACGCGTCTGTGACTCGGTAACGATGGTAGTGAGCGGTGGAAGAGCGGCCAAACGCTCAAGTGTGTGTGTAAAAATTTTATTCGGAGGAAGCTTGAGGTAGCCGGGGCAACCTCGCGCAAACACTAGGTGGGCTCCTCATTACAGGAGCCCATTGGCGACAGCTGCGGCTCGGGCTCAGTGGAACAGGGCCATCTGGCTTGCCAGATCGGAGCAGCCGAGCAGGGCTGCCTCCCAGTCCTCCCGGGTAGGGTTGGGTTTGGGGTGAGGTTCGGGGTTGACTGACATGCCCACACCATGTGTAATATGTCCGAAGACTTCTCCGCACAGTGCGGGCACTTTCCTGTACAGGCAGGATGAAAGTGTTTTAAAACTGCCAGGCACAGCAGCATTTTGGTGTAAAGGCGGAGGAGTGTGCGTTCCTCCACCTTTGTAAGGCTCTTACAAGGCTTAGGATAAATTGCATGGCCGAATTGAAATAATTCAGTAATTTCTCGAAAAGTGAGAGCCGGATTGGGTTCGAGATCAGTATCATAAGGGTGTGAAGGCGTTGCCTGGAGAGTGAGCGCGCGGGCGGCGGCGTCGGCCGTTTCATTGCCTTTGAGGCCCATGTGAGATGGAGCCCATACAATCGTTCGAGACGCGGGGGCCCCGAGGTAGTCACTGTTTTGACGGATGCGGTGCGCAAAGAGAGGAATGTACCCTTGTTTAATATTTCTGCAGGCCCCTCTCGAGTCGGTGACGATGACTCGTGAGTCCTTGTCTGCAGCGGCTAACGTGATGACAACTTCTTCCGCATGTGTTATGTCTTGAGCTGGGAACGTTAGGCCATTCACCGTGATTTTTTGACGGACGTCTGCGGCTGTGTACCACCCCCCATGGTGAGGGCCGGAGGCGTCCACGTATAAAATTCCGTGTTTGTTCCCATAGTGACGGGCCAGTGCCTCCGCCCGCGCAAGGAGCCTGCCACTGCGGTCGTCACGTGTCATGTTGGCAGGAAGAGGGCGTAGGTGCAGGGCGTATCTCCAGATTTCAGGAATGCGTACGCGCTCTTCCGTAAATGTTGGGTGGTAGATGTGTAGTAGGACTAATAGGCGGCGTCCCGACGGCGTTTTTGAAAGTCTTGTGTATTGGTTAGTCAAGTGCGCCTCTCGGAGCTCCGCGAATGTGTTTATCATCCCTAGGCCCATAAGACGCTGGTTGGATGCGTTGATCGGGAGATCGAGGGCACGCTTGTACATCTTTCTGAGAATCACTTCGAGGGTGTTCTCATCAAATCTGCGCAGGTGGAGGTAAGGAGTCGAGTAGAGTACTCGACTGGTCACGAATGCATGCGCCAGCCGCAAAGCGTCTGTGCACCGTAACCCCCCGCGTTTGTTGGAAACCCGGCGCACCATCCGGCCCACCTGGTCCCCCACCTTGCGCAGTTTTGCTAGTGTTGTATCAGCCCGTCGATGTTTGTGGATAAGGAGACCAAGTACTCTAATCTCATCGTGTTCGCGTATCGGACCGCTGGCGAGGGATAGTTCCATTTTTGTGGTGCACTTAGGCGACGGGAGGTGGCTCACCTATGCGTGATTCCGTTCTCTCAACGGGAGGGTCCTCTGAGCAGCGTGACCTGGTGATAGATAGCGGAAATATTGTAAAAATTAACAAGAGCGCGTTTAAAGCTTGCCGTACTCGTTGCCTCAGAGGCGCAAACATAACTATTTCCTGCCTTTAGTGAGCGTGTGTTACCTTTAGGTTGCGTTCAGACACACCTCTCGGTAACAATCGCCGTTTAACCCGCTAAGAGGCAACCATTGACAAGAAAGAAGTTGCGGGACCCTACCGTTGAGGAGACGGAATTACTCCTCAGCTACAGAGCCAGTAGCAGGCCCGTGTAGTTTCTTTTCCTTCTTCCGTCAGCCACAACAACTACATAGATAGATAGATCGATTTATTGAAAAGAAAAGCAGAGAGGTTGGCCGGAATAATTCAAATCTGGCCTGCTACTCTGCACTGGAGCGAATGTGGAGCGAAAGCATTAGCTGCCGGTAACCGAGCGTTTTTCTTCTCCTTCGCGGCTGATTCACGGTCAACCGTGGCGACCGCCCGTGAGCTAGGCGACGGATCGACACCTGGCGCAGTATAGCTAATGCAATAAAATAATAATTATAGTAATATCACAATAAAGAGCGAAAGCACAAGACACAACATCACCATAGCAATGCAAAAGAATAGCAACAAAAGAATGATAGCATTACCTCACAAAAAGCGCTTACAATTGCTTAAAAAGTGTGTAATCGGTTATTTTAACGATATATGAGGCAAGCCATGGTTCCAGTCTTTTGGCGTGTTTGGCTTGAATGAATAAATAAAACGTTTTATGGCGACAGAGAAGAACAACCTTATGTTGTTGATCGACGCGTGATGAGAGACCGCTGTGTGGAATGATGAATTTACAATGTGAAAAATCATGGCAACATATTTTATGAAAACCAATGTTACTTTATATGTTTAGTTAGTATATGCTGGTAGCCTCAGTGAGGTTGTTGTAGGATTGGGCGAAGGAAAACAGAATCACAAGGGATGCACACTATACATGAATCAACCAGGATAAAAGCAGCCACAATATAGCTATCACAAGCAAACAACGCAAAATAAATTCAGAGAAACAAAATGACAAAACGAAAAGAGCGCTATCTTTTCAGCCGAGGCTGGCGAAGCAAAGGCATCAAAAGATGTGCTGTTAACAATATTATCTTGCAATGAATTCTAATCTCGAATTGCCTGCGGAAAAAAGCAAATAAAAGTGTCGTTGTGTGTTCAATATTCAGTGATGTGTTTAGAGTCTTGTCGAAAAAGATAAGTACTGATTAGTGTTGATGTTTAGTGCTCCGGACAAAAGAGCACAAATAAAATTTAGGCGGGCATTCTTCTTGTGAGAACTTAGTCGTAAGTCCAGCTCGTTTTGGAAGTTCAGATGGGGAATCGAGGCGGTGATACTTTTTATAAACAAATCATGCGTTGCACTCCTTCCAGATTAGAAATCAAATGTTTTTTTTTTGAGCAAACCAGCGTATCATGTCGTATTAGATGAGTGACCGTACAAGGGATGCGTATGCAAGAAAATTTGGTTTCAGCTGAAGCGAATCCAATGGAACGTCTTAGTGAACAAAGAGAGTAAGCGACTTTATTGTTATATAATACATGCTAGTCCGAGCTTAAATCCGAGGAAATGATTATTTCGAGGTATATATACTCGTTAACAGCCTTTAATGTCTTGCCTTTATGTTTATAAGGTATAGTCAATATATTTTTTCTTGATACTGTCATCGCTAGTAAGTTATCTGAATGTAGTACTATTTGCCAATCGTCGCACAATTAAGGCTCCTATTTTTTCAATGGCATTATCTTGTTGAGTGGTAATTTGTTTATAAATTATGCATTGGTCTGCAAACTTGCGCACTTTGTTGTTTGTACTGGTGGTGAGATAATTTATGTTGATTAGAAGCATTATTGATGGTATTACTGGGCCTTGTTGGACTCCTGACCGTACTTCAATGTTATCTAAATCATAGCCTTCGAAATGGATCAATTGTCGGCGGTTTGAAAGATAAGCTGCTATCGTGTTAGTGATTAGGTTAACACCGATAATGTTTAGAGCTTTCAAGGTTAATTTGGGTAGGACACAAAGTTGAAAGCTTTTGAAAGGTCAAGCAACAACATATCACTTTGCCCGCATTTATCGATCCTAGATGCTAAGTCATGGAGGGCTTCCACCAGCTGCGTTGTTGTGGATAATCGCTTTCTAAATCCGTGCTGGTTTTTGTTGTACAATTTATTTTCTTCTATGTAAGCCATGATGTGCTTGAGTATCATATGCTGTAAAATTTTGGATGCTGTAGATGTAAGATAAATTGGGCGGTAGTTTGTCGGGTTGCTAGTGTTCCCAGATTAATGCATTTTATTATTTTAGCAACTTTTCATTTTAAAAATTTTCCACTCCGTAGACAGATCTGCAGTATCCAATGATAACTTGTATATGAGAACCAGGTATTTAGATGCCGAGTAAGCATATCTTTTCAAGAAATGATTTGTAATACTGTCGGGGCCGCTAGATTTTTTGCAACGATATTAAGCAAAAGGATAATATGCCTGATTATGTTATTAATAACGTGCTTAGATCACCATTGGTGCCCTGCTGGCACTTTAATTCTGGTATCCTACCAATGTCAGCAGTGAACACACATTTAAAATGATCGGCAAACTTGCTTACTTTCTGAGCTGACTCTTTTGTTGCGAAAGCAAGCACTACCCTAGGTCTTATCAATTTCGCGGAGCACCGGGGAGCCCCAACTGCGAATGCGCGAGGAGCGAGTGACGTCACACGGAGCACAGCTGGAGAGCTGCGTCAAAGCCTAGTGCGCGTTTGGCGCAATTTAGAACTATCTCCACGTCAACAGAGAAGCTGGAGAAAATGGGAATTCGTAATACATGGCAAGAGCTCTCTGAAGCAGTCAGAATTGCTCAACTGGAAAGAATAAGTCAGACGGAGACAGGCAGGACCATCCTAGACTGGGTCGTACTTCAATCAGACAGAGGCCCACAGACGAAAAGTCTATCCCACTCAACATAAGGAAACACATACTGATACCACCCCCCACCTAAAAACATGCACCCAGACTACAACAAAGAACGCAGAGAACACAGAGCCAAAGCCATCGCTAATAGAATGGAACACAAAGCAGTCGAATATGTAGACGCATCATGCGGACGACACGCAGCAGCCGTCTCGTCAGTTGTAAATAGAGAAGATGCACCTAAAATTGCGACCTCAACACGCACCCGTGACATTAGCACAGCTGAAGAGGTAGAAATAGCGCTCGCATGCACTGGCACGCCGGCCAAAGCTATAATCAGCGAGAGAAAAACGGCTGCCTGGAATTTTGCAAAAGCACGTATCTCAGAGAAGGAAAAAACGATTCTTCTCAGAAATTTCATTACCAGAACCATATCCATCATGTGGATACCAGCACACGAGTCTCTTCCTGGCAACGAAGCTGCGCACCTGCTGGCCCGAGATCTCTACCACCGGGCAGCGGTAGAACAGCCCGAATGCAAGGGAATCAAGCTCCGCGCCATAGTCATGTTGCACCTCAAGGCGAGCAGATCGGGCATACCCAAAGCACTCATGCTCAGCAAAGGAGCACGGGGCCCTCCCTTGAGCAGAGCGTGGCTATCACATACAATGACATCATTGAATGTTTTCACCTGGATCGCAAAGTCTACCCTCCCCCCTGCCCCCACCCTCCCAGGTCGGTCTCTCTCAAACAATGAAGGCGGCATCTGGAGGCGATTGCAAACCGGTAAATACATGTGCCGGGTCTGGGTTTTCTAAACACAGACCGGTGAGGAAGAAGATTCAAAATGTAAAACCTGCAACCAAAAAGGCACACTAGATCATATGACATGGAAATGCGCCGACTATCCAGGCGCCGTCATTAACATTGGCAGTATAGAAGGCTGGGATGTTTGGCTGCGGAGCGGAGATCACACCGTTAGCGGGACGCAATCCGCCTAGCAGCCGAGGCCGTGAAGATTTCTTGTAACCTCATCTGACCTCAGCCTACGGGGTCCTCCTGACCCGCCCCCGGACTGCGTGCCGGAGGCGGCAGATGAAGGGCTCCTTTTCAGTGGAAATATAGTTTTCATTCATTAATTCCGCGTCGCAATGGAGCCGCCGCCACAACTACGCTGCGCGGGTGACGGAGAGGGGCGGCCGTCGCCGCGGCAGCGGCACATGCGCTAGGAGGTACTGACATCACACTGTGCACAGCATACGCGTCGAGGCCTCCGCCGTTGTGCCTGTAGGAAGAAGGAAAAGAAAATGCACGGGCCTACTACTGGGTCCGCAACAGAGCCACCTCCGCTGCCTCGTGCGGACAGGAGAGAAAGTTGAGAAGAAAGAAAAAGAAGATTTGATTTGGTTTGTTGGGTTTAACGTCCCAAAGCAACTCGGGCTACGAGACGCCGTAGTGGAGGACTCCGGAAATTTCGACCACCTGGGGTTCTTTAACGTGCACTGACATCGCACAGCACACGGGCGCCTTTGTTTGTCGCCCCCATCGAAAAGCGGCCGCCGAGGCCAGGATTCGATTCCGCATCCTTGGGAACAGTAGTCCACTGCCGTAACTACTGCGCCACCTCCCTCGGCGGGGATGAGGGATAAAAATACGCACGCCGCATGATTTTTGTGTGAAAACCAGCATATCATGTATAAAATGATTGACTGTACAAGGGATGCGTATGCAAGAAAATTTGGTTTCAGGTGAAGCGAATACAATGGAACAGCTTAGTGAACAAAGGGAGTGACTTCGTTGTTACATATGATACGTGTTTTTCCATCTTAAATCCGAAGAAATGATTATTCTGAGGTATATGCACTCGTTAACAGCCTGTATTGTATTGTCTTTATGTTTATAAGTGAAATTCAACATCCTTTGCTTTCTTGATACTGTCATCGCAAGTAATTTATCTAAATGTAGTTCCATTTGCCAGTCGCCGCACAAAGCTGCTATTTTCCTAATGGCATTATCTTGTTGAGTGGCAATTTGTTTATAAATTATGCGTTGGTCAGCAAACATGCGCACTTTGACGTCTGTATCGGTGCTGATATCATTTATGTAGATTAGAAACAGTATTGGTGCTAGTACTGTGCCTTGTGGGACTCCTGCATTACTACAATGTTATCTGAATCATAGGCTTCGAAATGGACGAATGGTCGGCGGTTCGAAAGATAAGCTGCTATCTAGCTAGTGATTGCCTTAGTACCAATAATGTTTGGAACTTTCAAGATCAATTTGGGGTGGGGCACACGATCGAAAGCTTTTAAAAAGTCCGCGAACAACATATCAGTTTTCCCGCATTTATCGATCCTAGATACTGTCATGCATGGTTTCCACCAGCTTCGTTCTAGTGGATAATGCCTTATAAATCCGTGCTGATTATTGTCGAGCTGTCTATTTTCTTCTATGTAAGTCATGATGTGCTTGAGTATGATATGGAGTAAAATTTTGGGCGCTGTTGAAGGAAGAAAATTTAACAGAGTATACTGCGTGGACAGTTGGTCAGACATAGCTCAGCGAAAAACGTAGCGTTACGCGGGACTAAAGATACGAGGACTAGTACGAAGAAAAAATGTCCCATCATTAGGCAACAATACGCCTGCGCATACCTAGAAAAATTGATCACTCTTTGTTGGCAATCTAAACCCCCCCCCCCCCAAAAAAAAAAAAATCACAACATTTATCGCTCATGATATAAGCTGCAACCCCAATTACGTATTATAAAACTTTTTCTTTTTCCGTAAGGTAAACACGCGTTGTACTAATGCACCTGTCACTATAGCATTTCCCTATCTCGCGCGCTTCGAAGATTTCTCTTGACAATTGGTATTTACCGCTTCCCAAGATCTTGGTACGGTTCAGGAGGGAAAAGCAGTTTTTGCAGCTCTTGCAGTGCTTAGGCAAATGCTAGTCAGTTTGTTGACGAAGTGAAGAGGCACGTTCACTCAGTTTCACATTTAGGCGGGTGTCAGGCGCTGTCCTTCTTTAGTCGTACGATTCCAATCAGTTGTAATTTGTAGCTTTGTCCTGTCCTCGTCTCTCTTACCCTGTGTTAACGCTGTCTTAACAACGATGAGAAATTGAGAGGTAGTTTGTCAGTTTATAGTACCTCCATGTGAATTATTGTAGCAATTTGCGCCGAATATAGGTCGGCAGTATCTAGTGATTTCTTGTATATACGAAGCAGGTATTTGGATATCCATTGTGCACATTCTTTCAAGAATTGATTTCTAATATTGTTGGGGCCACTAGTTTTGTTTGCATATACAGGGACTTGAATATTTGGGGGCTGGGATTTAAAAAATTCCTATGCAAAATCTACTACCCCATTCCAGCTGAAATAACGTTCACAAAGTAGCAAAATATCGTCTACGTTATCTGATAAGTGATTCAACATCGGTACTTGCCTAGATT
>JAJIZL010022524.1:496314-515423 GCA_023969395.1 Amblyomma maculatum | reverse complement strand
AATCTAGGCAAGTACCGATGTTGAATCACTTATCAGATAACGTAGACAATATTTAGCTACTTTGCGAACGTTATTTCAGGTCGAATGGAGCAGTAGATTTTGCATAGGAATTTTTTAAATCCCAGCCCCCAAATATTCAAGTCCCTGTATATTAAGCAATAAGGATAATATGCCAGAATTTGTTATCAATAACTCGCCTGAATTAAAATTGGTGCCTTGCTGACATTTTAATTTTAGTATCCCACCAATATCAGCGGTGAACACAGATTTAAAATGGTCGGTAAAGTTGCTTACTTTCTGAGCCGGCTCTTTTAATGGGAAAACAACACAACGCTAGGTATTAGCAATTTCGCGGAGCACCGGAGAGCCCCACCAGCGCATGCGCGAGGAGCGAGTGACGTCACTTAGAGCACAACAGGAGAGCCGCTTGGGCACCACCACCAACTCCTGACCTCTGCGTGGGTGACTCAGAGGTGCAGCCGTCAAGCCAGGAGGGACTGGAGTCCCACCCTGCACAGTTTGCGCGTCGAGGCCCCCACCGTTTGTGGCTGTAGGATGAAAGAAAAGAAAATGCACGGGCCTGCTACTGGCTCTGTAGCTGAGCCCCTCCGCTGCCTCGTGTGGACAGAAGAGAGAAAGTAGAGAAGGAAGAAAAAGAAGAGGAAGAGAAATACGCACGCCGCTACAGCCGTCGTCCGCCACTTAAGCGGTGGCGGGTGCAATGATGGCCTACAACATATAAAATTCGGTGGCTGGCTAGCCCCCGCCGCAAGCGTCGTGGACTTACCAGTCCCAGCCCCGTTGAAAGAACCTGGCCAGTGGTTTATTGCTAAGAAAAGAAGAAAGGCGGCGCCACTTGAGAACGAGGAACACTGCGTCACCGAGGATCAAGGGAGAGAGCGAGCCGCGTCCAAGCTTGCCGGAAAGAGATTGGCAGCAAAGTTGGCTGAAAGGCAATCGATCAAGATACCAGACGGAACTGACAAAATAATTCTCCACCCACGGGGAGGAGTCAGCCGCCTACTTAAGTACGGCAATATTGCACTTGCGGAGTTGATCGCTCGCACCGCGAATATAAACATCAGAGAGGCCGCGGAAGACACCTTCTCGTTCAACACAAAACAGCAGTCTATCCTTATCGCAACAGACAGCGAAGAACGGAAAAGAAAATACGTAGCACTACGCGTCCTGGAATTCGAGGGCCAGAAAATTGAAATCACGGCGTACGTCGCTATGCCCGAAGACTGCAGTAAGGGGGTGGTACACGACATTCCCCTTCGCATCACCGAGGAAGAAATAGTGCAACGGCTACGCACGATCAAAGGAAACCCCCCCGTGCTAGGAGCCAGGCGCCTGGGCAGGAGCTCAACCACCGTGCTCATACTGTTTGAAAAACCAGAGGTTCCGAGGTGGGTGAAACTCTCACTTACATGGCAAAGATGTGTATTATATAGAAAAAATACGAGGTTTGCAACGCATGCGGGCGCCTAGGGACCGCGAAGATGTCTGCCCAGATCCGAATAACGCTAAGTGCAGAGGATGCGGAGTAGAGCGCCCAGATCAGGGACACACCTGCGAAATAAAATGTCAGCTGCGCGGTAAAGACCATCCGCTTGGCGACAAGAAGTACAGAGAACTCTACAGGACTCCCTACCAGACCAAAAAACGTTAATGGGAGCAGAAAATTGCCGAACAGCAGCAGCAGCAGCAGCACAACGAGCAGCAGCAATATCCCAACACCACACCTGAGAGCGGCCGCAGAGGACGCTCGAAATTCAGAAGAGACCACCGTGACCAACGCGGATATTCTCAAGACAGGGACGGAGGCTTCCGGGCGCAGAGCGGGGACTTCCCGCAGTTGGAGGACGCCAACCGTCGTCACCGTTCAAGCTCCCGCAGGAGCAGGGAGCGGCCCGGATCCAAGTCCAGGTCGAGGTCCAAATTCAGAGTCACGGCTAACTCCAGGGACGCAAGGAACCCGTCGGCCACCCAAAAGCGAAGCCCGGGCGGGGACAGTAAAACCGTGAGTTTCAGCAGTGGGGTTCCCCAGGCTAAAGATGAGGAAAACAAAGAAAAAGATACAGAAATAGAAAAGTTAAGAAAGGAAGTTGAGGAACTAAGGGAGATAATTAGGAAACTCACCCAGGACCTCCACCAATCCAAACCACAGCCAAATTTCGGGGCTCCCCCGCCTTCACAGGCTCCCGTCGCAAAACAAGTAGCCAAACCGACACCTCCACCTGCGACGCCAAAGGTGCTAACATCACCCGCGCCGTCAGACACGGAGGAGGACGCAATGATCACTGAACAGTGCAGGCCGCCTCCCCCGCAGAAACGAAGAGGCGAGGAAACGGATCCGCTGGTGGCAATAGAGCGTAGACTAGACGCCAAATACGGGGCGAGACTCGAGCGGCTCGAGACAGGCATGATCAACATCATAGGCGCCCTAAACCGAATTCAGGAACAATCTAAACAAACAAACGCGGCTCTTGCTACTATGGCAGAAAGGCAAACAGTGAGAGAAGGGATACGTGACCAATTCCAACGTGGGCAAAACGCAACCAAAGATTAATTCGACGGTATGGCAGTGGAACTGCCGAGGATTCCCGTGCAAGCGAGCGTTAGTGCAACAACAGCTCGAGCAAATAGTTGAAAAATCTCTAGCCGTAGCCCTAGAGGAAACTGGCAAAGGAGTAATTAAATTATCAGGATATCAAGCGTTTGCTAGTGGACGGGGAGAAAAATCCTGGGTCACTACATTTGTCAAAAGGAACCTAGCGGTGATCGAACATAAAATTAGTTCTCGCGACATTGAGGCGGTTTTCGTTGAGATCATCACGGGCAGGAAGAAGGAACCCGGTATTTTCGTCCTAAACATATATAGGTCTCCTCAGCAGCGCATAGTTAGGTTCAAGACATTATTTCGCAAAGCAGTGAAGGCAGCCGGAGCTAACCCCCTGCTAATTGTAGGAGACTTCAACGCCTGCCACCAAGAGTGGGGATATAATAGGCAAGATCCGAGGGGCAGGCAGTTATGGGAAGATTTTCACTAATTAAACCTCACCCTGCAGACAGACTGTGGCTGCCCGACCAGGGTGGGTAACAGTGTGAGCAAAGACACAACCCCAGACTTAACATTCACCAAAAATATAGAGGAACTTAGGTGGAAGAACACAGAGCTCAACTTTGGAAGCGATCATTACGTCCTCGAAATAACGCTTAAACGGGGAGTCAAAGTAAGACGAGAAAAGATCATCAGCGCAATCGAATGCGAGAAATTCAGACAAATTAGGGAATCTGCAAACATGGACGAAAATATTGCAAATATCGACGATTGGGCAGAACCCGTCATGCACCACGTTAAATCCGCTACCATTACCCTAGAGGGGGACGATGCACCGAAAACAGTCGACAGGAAACTCCTAAACATCTGGGAAGCAAAAAAAGGTACGGAAAGACGCCTCTGGTCTCAGAGATGGAACCGAAACCTAAGGCGAAAAATAGCCAGGCACAATAAGGAAATTGAGGATTATGCAATTAAACTCTGCGAGCAAAATTGGTTTAACAAGTGCGATGAAATGGAGGGCAACATGAGCCTTTCAAAGACGTCTCACCTGGATCCCTGCGGACAAAGCCCTCATTCCCCATCTTGACCGTGTGGGAAGAGCAGTCCAGCGTCTCTTTGCAAATGGCAATGGTTGCTCATCCACTTGGGCAATCAAGCTCTTTGAGGCAGCGGCGACGTTGGTAATCCTTATGCCCTTCCCTTAATCTCCCTTCGGTCGACTCGATTCATCCGTCTCGAAGGCGCTGGATTAGAAGATTCCGTGGAGTCCCTCAGTCCTCACAAATTCCTGCTACCCTCGCGGAAGCTGGTATCTACCCTTTGGATCTTCTCGTCGCCCAGAGCGGACTGACCCACATTGATCGTCTCAGCCATGCTCCAGATGGTGCCTCACTCCTAGCACGGGTGCACAGCAAATCCCATTCTCGTATGGGTAAGCTGTATACAGTGTACAAAGAAATCATTGGTCCCGTCCCAGGTTTCTCATTCCTACCCCCTCCAACCAATCGACCCCCAATTCCTGTCTTTTTGGATATGGACGGTCACACCAAACGTTACACCCCTGCAGCTGCCTTCCAGCAGACAACTGCAGCCATCCTTGAGGAGTGTAGAGGATCTACACTCCTCTTTACGGATGGCTCGGTTCGACCCACTACCTTGCAAGCAGCTGCTGCTATGACAGCACCGCAGCTAGACCAGTCTAGGTCCTGCCGCCTGTTATTCAACAGCTGCTGAGCTAGCCGGTCCACATCTAGCCGCACAGTTCATCGCTTCCAGTGTCCCTCCTGGACCTGTGAATGTTCTGTGTGACTCCAGATCTGCTCTGCAGCCGCTGACTATCTACCACGGCACCAACCTCTCGGTGGATATTCTCCGAGCCCGTCTCCTAGCCCTTCAGGACTCGGGGTATCAACTGGCCCGACATTGGGTTCCAGGACATACTGGAGTCCAGGGCAATGAGAGGCGGATGCCCTGGCCAAAGCGGCGCACGACAACGGCGCCCCAGTCACTGAGGATGTCACACCTTTCGACTTTTCAAGACCCCTCTTGAGAAGGTCGATAAGGTCATTCCATCCTGACCGTCGTATCGCCGCTGGTGAACATCTCCAACGGCTCTCTGACAAACTTTCACGGAAAGACAAATACCTCCTCCTACGACTTCGAATAGGCTGCACGCGGACTCCGTCCCGTATGTATGCCTGTGGCCGAGCTCCCAGCCCAGCCTGTCCCTCTTGCGGCAACACTGGCACACTGGGACACTTCCTCCTTGTCTGTCCAGCCTCCGCTGGCCATCGCCAGAAACTTCTGACTGGCTACCGGAATCTTGGTCTCCCTGCTGATATGGAAGGGCAATTTCTCTTCCCAGCTCAGAACCAATTTTCCGGTCACCGGCTCCTCCTGATTTATCTGGAGGAGACTGGCCTCAGCTCTATTCTGTAGTCCTGCATGGGCCTATATTGCTTCGTGCGGAAATGGAGGCGACATATGCGGCATCAGCAACCTCCCCCTCCCCAACCTTTCCCTAATTCCAACTTCCCCTTCCCCCTGGTCACCAAGAGTGATGCCACAAAGATGGCTAACATAAGATGTGACCAGTATCCCCACCCCAAAAATAAACCATAGTCACTCCCACCACCACCTAACGAAAAAAAGGCTTCAACATTAAAACGAGAACGAAAGGAAAGGACATCGGCGGGGGTGCGGAAGTTGCACTTTTGCAAAAGCAAAACCTCTACTCGATGCGAATGCGCAAGATGAAGCACCTCCCTTTGCTTGTCAGGGTGACGACAGCCTTGCACGTTAAAGGAAGCCAAACGAAAAAGAGCCATCATAAAAAGGAGGAGCAACAAGGACTACTATACATATCACAGAAACAATGAAACAGGAGAACATAACAGACTCACGGAAAAGTTCGTCGGGCAAAGTCTGTAAACGTGTCCGCTAATCAGCACTAGGCAGGCGCTCGGAGAGTTCAGTGTTGATTCCTGCGGGCCCGGGCCACGTGATGGTTCGTGTGGCGCGCGCGTTTATGCAAACAAAACTACAGTCAAACACACACACACACACTGCACGGTACGCACGAAGTTCACCCCCCGCAGGCCGCAGCGACGCAGCAGAGGCGACTCTTAGCCGGGAGCGAGAAGCGGTGGTCGCTGGTCGGCGCCGACTGAGCCGCGTCGAAGCCACCGCCACACCTGCGAATAGGAGGAGGGGGGTGCGGCCGCAGCGGCCATTGAGCCTGAGAGGCAGCGCCATGGTGGTTACGACTCGGCGTCCGAGAAGTCCATCTCGGAGCCGTCTGATGCCTTCCGCACCTTCGTATGCGGCGCTGATTCGTTCGAAGATGCACAGCTCTCTGTGACGGAAAAGTGACGCTTGCCGTCGTCCGCCAAAGGCGCTTTCATAGCGCGGCCCGCACTCAGGCGTTGCGGCCTCGCGGAGCCAGAGCGTCGTGTCACCGTAACACCAGACAGGGTGGCTTCCTTACTCGGAAGGACGGGGACAGAAGCCGCCGTGTGCAGGAGGCACGGGGCGTTCAGCAGAGCCTCCAGATTTGCAGACTTCACATGTGGAGCGGGCGTCGTCTGCAGCTTGTCGCCGTGCGTGTGCTGGCCCGCCACAGGTTGCAACTCCAATGCTCGGGACGCAGAGCCTTGTACGTCTGAGGAAGTCTCGGAGTCGCTCTGAGAGGTTGTCACCTCCGTCACAGGCTCGCTATCGGGGGAGGGTTCCGTGGTTGCCCCGTCAGAGAGGGCGTCAGACGTAGTCGTCAAGGCCTCGTCGTCGTCCTTCTCTGCATCCCTGCTGGGCTCCTGGGTGTCGCCGGACAGCTCCATTTTCTCGGCCTTTTCGGGTTGTACGCCAGGCTCCGAGGACGACTTGGCAGCCGCTGCATAAGAGCGCGGTAGAACACAATCCACCGTTGGATGTTCGCCGCCACAGCGCTTGCACGCGGAGCGGCAACTCGCACTATCATGGCCGTAAGCGCTGGAATGACCGCAGCGCACCGCCGAACAAGCAACGCCAATGTGGCCCTCAACGCCGCACCTGGAACACACGCGTTTCATTCCTCGATACTCCAGTATCACGCGGGTCCCAGTTACCGTCAGGAAGTTGGGGGGTGACCGCGTCATTTCTAACTTGACCAGCTGCGTCCCGTTCTGGACGTGGCTCCTAGATTGGAATGCTACTTCTGAGACGGATCGAACTTTTCCGTACGGGGAAAGCACCGCAGCGCGAGTCTCGTCGCTGACGCACAGAGGAAGACGGTAAACCGTCACATAAACCACCGGAGCTCCCATCTGCTCCAGCGGCACTTTTCCCGCGTGACGCATGGCGCCTCTCGGCACAATTGTGGTCGCTTGCGCCATGGAGGACACGGCGGCGAGGCAACGACCTCCAAGGTGCTGCAGGTACTGCAGCCGCCCTACTCCGACACTCTCCTCGATAGTGTCAATGAGGCTGTTCGCCGGAACAGGTTCCGGCACCGTGAATATGAAGCACTGCGCCTTGGACGGGCGCAGTGCCGGGGTTGGTCATTCCATGACTCGATCCAGGGCCTGAGCAGCCCCGATAGGAGGCGGGTCCTCGGGGGGGAGTGCAGGAACGCTTCGGTGTGCAGCAGCCTCCTCAGCAAACACGGTTGCACGTTAAGATGGTAGAAATCGACACATATACAACAACGAATGGAAGGTACCTGCCGCCCCCCTACTCCGACAATCTCCTCGATAGTGTCGATGAGGCTGTTCGCCGGAACAGGTTCCGGCACCGTGAATGTGAAGCACTGCGCCTTGAATGGGCGCAGTGCCGGGGTTGGTTGTTCCATGACTCTATCCAGGGCCCGGGCAGCTGCGATAGGAGCGCGGCACGGGCGCAGCGCCGGGGTTGGTCGTTCCATGACTCGATCCAGGGCCCGGGCAGCCGCGATAGGAACGCGGCGCCGCACAGGCGGGTCCTCCCAGGGGAGTGCAAGAACGCTTCGGTGTGCAGCAGCGTCCTCAGCAAACACGGTTGCACGTTTAAGATGGTAGAAATCGACACATATACACAAAGAGAAGTTTATTGACTTCCAAACTCATAAAAGCACAATACATTGACAATGTGGACCCATCAATACATACACTTATATAAACGATACAGATTAATACGCTGATACAATACAGATGTTATATATCAGTTTACATTAACAATCCTATCCCCATACCAGAGTCCGCTTGCCCTTTTATACAATTTATATCAAGTGATACAAAAAGGGACATGGAAGATACAATAATAAAGGGAGTACAACTCAAATCTCTCCATCCCAATGCACTAGAAGGGGAAAGAAAAAAAGGGGGGATGTACATGCTCACATGTTATGATCCAATGCACACTACTTGTGAGATCAATACAGCAATGTCGGCATGGTTAGCCCATTTGGTCTCACAACAAAGAACCGTGTGTGCCAGCGCTGCAGAAACCGCGCCTCCCCGTCTACTTCGAGCCGCTCTGACAGGTATTCCCAGAGCAGGAGGCACAGGCTCTGCAGTGCCGGGTACATGGCTCGTGCCGGCTGCCTGCGTGCTTCTGCCAGGCAGGCGGCGCTTTCAGAGGACGAGAAAGGAACATGCCACAACAAATCGCGCAAATGCACCCCGCGGTTGTTTTCCCCGCACCGAAAACATACGGTAGACTAGGTGCCACATAACGTTTGATACGCGACACTCAAAAGCAAAATGATCCCCTATCTCCGGTGCTCCGCACTGTGGGCACTGCCTGTTGGGGACAACCCCCCATTGATAGAGACGATCCCGAGTCGGGAGCACGCCCCACCGCCGTCGCCACTCAAAGTCTTTGACTTGATCTGGCATTGTGCTCGTGGCCCATGTTCTCCATCTCCTAGAATCGGTTCGCTCCGCCTCTTCTGCGCTGAGGCGAGCGCACGCCATAAGGGCACTTATTTCTGTTGGCGGCACCTACTCTACGTTTACGTCTGGCAGCTCTACATTAAGGGTTTCCTGGAACCTGGCGGCTGCTTGGTAGAAGGGGTGCGGCGTTTCCGCTCGCGGTCCCAAATGTCTTTGAAGAGTGAAGGCCCTCCTCGCAGTGCTCAGCCGGTATAAGAGTACGGGCCGTCCTGGGTAGTCTGCTTTGTCCAAAAGGCTCACGACTAGCTTGGTCAGCACAGTCCGCTCTCCCGTTTGGACACATGGCCTCCGCTATTACGGGGAAATTGAACAAGATGTCGCGCCACTAGGGCCGTCTGTCCTCCCCAGAGGAAGGTGCCTACTAGGGAGGAGAGTCTCCCTGCCGTGTGTCTTGGCATTACTGCCACCCTTGCTACGTAGAGCGCGAAGGCAAGCGCGATGTTCTTAATCACTGCGATTTTGGTGACCGTTGACAAGTCCAAACGCGCAGCGTTTGAGAATACCCTGTTGGCTTTGTCAATAGCAAGGGTACAAGTGGCTGGAGATACGCTTCCTTCTCGAAAGAGGACTCCCAGTACCCTAACAGCTTCTACCAAGGGGATCGGTTCTGGGAGCGCCTCTTGGAAACTGCCAAAGCGGAGGGCGCGACTTTTTTCACATTTAGTTTTGCTCCCGAGAGCGATGCATATTCCCTGAAGACTGTCAGGAAACTCTGCAGGCTTTGTCCGTTACGCACAAACAGGGAGGTATCGTCTGCGTGTGCTATTATCTTCACCTCGTCCTGTCCTATCCCCGGAAAGCCGTGGATGCGACGCTCGCTGACGACGCGCCGCAGCAGTGGGTCCAGTGACAGGACAAACAGTGCTGGTGACAAGGGGCAACCCTGCCGCACACCTCGGATGACAGCGAAATTGGGGAGTGCCTCTCCGTTCAATATCAAGTCACACGACACATCTTCATAGAGGAGTTTTATGGTCCCTATGACTTTTTCGGGGATCCCATAGCACCATAGGACTTGATATAAGTACGGATGTTCGAACCTATCGAAGGCCTTAGTCTGATCCAGCGAAACGAATACTCCACTCACTCTTTTCTCCTGTGCATATGCGAACACGTCTCGGGTGAACGTGAGCGCAGCAAATACGGAGCGTCCCGGTACCGCCGACGATTGGTAGGGGCAGATTAAATCTGCCAAAAAAGGCCGGAGGCGCTTGGTGAGCAGGAAAGTAATCAACTTGTAATCACTGTTCAATAATGTTATCGGCCTCCATGCCTCTGGAGATGACGGCGATGCTCCTCTTTTGCGGATCAAGATGATACGTCCTGCTGAGAAGGAGGCAGGTTTCCGTCCATCCCGGATGACCATGTTTACCAAAGTGGTTATCAGGCTGCCAAGAACGTCAAAGAACTTCCAGTAGAAGGCCGCCATGATGCCGTCCGGATCAGGCGCGGATGAGTGTGTCATGTCTCGTAAGGCTTCAAACACTTCTGTACGGGACGCTGGGGCACTAAGTGCCGCACCCTCGGCTTCGGACAGAGCCGGTAAGTTGTCACAGAAGGGGGCAAAACCTGTCTCTCCGTCGGCTTCATTTCGGAGGGCCGACGTAAATCGCGCGGCAAAGTGTTCACGAAAGACTTGCGCGATCACGGCTGGATCCTCAAACATTGTGCCCTCGCCCACGTCTACACTCTCCATCCGCGCCGTTCGATCATCGTGCCTGCGCGTGCTTCGGCTGTGCATCAAATCAGCCGTGCACTTGGCTGTGAGCGACACATCCCTGTTTTGTGTATCCTGATACCCATATTGCAGGATGCGATGATATCTGGTTCTCAAGATGTCCAGGTATTCTCGCATGGCGAACGTTAACTCGTCGGCACTTTGAATTATATTCATCCTTCTTAGTACATCGTTCAGTGCAGCGGTACGCCGTGCACTTTTCTCCTTTCCTGCCCGGACGAGAATTGCCCGCCATTCCGTCTTCAGGTTATCCCACCCCTCGGGTGACAGCTGGTTAATGTCAGCAATAGAGTTCGACACCTCCGCCCGAATGTCGCTGACGCTCTTGGCATCCAGCGTTAACGATGCGTCCATACGCCACAGATTCGGGCGCGTCGGGCGGCCTGCTGAACACCTCAATGTGGCCATGACAGGTGCGTGGTCACTCAGCTTTGACATATCTTGCGGGAGAATTAACACCTCGCAGGAGACCAGGAGGGGCGTCAGAGAAGGGGGGACGTAGACTCTGTCTATACGGCTAGAGCTACGTCTGCTCGTGTGAGTGGCAACAAATTCGTCTCCATGAAGTTCCACCCACGCATTCGAGAGGTGGACCTGGCGCACGAGTTTCCGCAGCTCTTTTGCGTGGTAGCAGGATGAGCCCTGACCTGGTCCTCTAATGTCCCGGTCCGAGTCTAGGACGCAGTTAAAATCTCCCAACAAAACGTGAGGGGTGGAATCCAAGAAGAAGGGTGAGATCGATTTGGAGAAGTCGTTGGTGAGTGCCCTTGTAACCGGAGCGTACAGGTTCACGAATCGAGTCTTCCGCCCCTCTAAGAACAAATCCACCACAATAATCCGCCCGTCAGGACCGTATGTGCAATGCGCTCCATTGCGAAACGCAGGAGATACGAAAATTACCCCTACACCACAGCACCGTGAGTCTGTTAGCGAAAAGAATGCATCAACATGAAAGCGGGAACGAAAAGATAATACATCAGATGGAGTACGTAAATTGCACTCTTGCAAAAATAAAACATCAATTTCGTGTAAACGCGCAAAATGAATAATTTCGCGCTGCTTGTCCGGGTTGCGAAACCCTCTAACGTTAAAGGTAATAAACTTAAAAGAAGCCATGACAAATAAATGTAATGAACTCAAATAACAAACCAAACCGAGAAACTATAGAACAAACAATGTGGACACACTCCCAGCTCGGTGCGGCGGATAGCGTCCATGAAGGCGCAGCATTGCAGAAGTGGCACTGAGACGGGAGGGCTCCCTGGTCCATGACGCGCCTCGGCTGGCGGCCCCGCGGCGGCAGGACGACGATGCCAACCGGTGCCAACGGCTGGACTGCAAGGGGATCTAGTCGGCGCACTCGGCTGTGGAAAAAACACACAGTCACTCCCGTGCCAACACAGTCCCAACCGGTACACTGTCCATCGTTCGTCCCCCGTACCGCCCGAGTCGTCGGGCCGGGGTGGTGATCCCTTGATGGCGCCTTGGAGTGGACGCCGGGACCACTGAAGGTCAAAAGGGAGAGATGTGGACCGTTACGGCCCTGTCGCTCTTCTGTTGGCGCCATGGTGCTTAATTCTCTGGCGGCTTGGTGTTCATTTCGTCTGCCTCGTTGCCGCTCACCTTCTTGGGCTTTTTCTTCGGCGCCAAGCCGCACAGGCCCGATCCGCTATCCGAAGAAAGAGTCCGCTTTGCCAAGTCCTCTTCTGCACAGGACGTCTTCCGCGTTGGCCGCAGCGAAGAGTCCCCACTAGTTGGTTGCTGGGGCACCGCAGCTGCCAATGAACCAGGAAAAAGCCGTTCTTCGCTCCTGGCTCTCCCTGGTTCCACCTGCGATTTAGTGAGCGTGTGTAGCGGAGAGTCTTCTGTTAAGGACTCGGACACCTCCCTGGAGGTCTTAGATGGTGTTCGTTGCGCAGCGGTAAGATCCTGCTCAAACAAAGCTTCCTCCAGGGATGGAAGCTCCGGTAAGCGGGACCCTTCTTCGTCATCGGAACCCAGGTTGGCGGCGGCTCCTTGCTCATCCGCAGCAATGGTGACCGTTGAGGCTTTATCGTCATCAGGCTCGGAGTCTGGAGACTCGTGGCCACCGTCCGACGGTTCCTGCAGAGACACAGCAGCACCGCTTGGCCCTTCGCGGTGCGCGGCAGCAGCCGCTGCTACAGCCGTAGCGTATGTGCGTGGCAGGACAAAATCCGATGTGGCATGTGCCCCACTACACCGCTTGCAACCAGTATTGCAGGTCTCCGTGCTGTGTCCGTACGCGGAGCAGCGTCCGCACTTGGTTGCTTGGCAGGCAGCACCCATGTGGCCTTCTCCGCATCGCGAGCATACCCGCTTCATGCCGCGGTATTCGAGCATAACTCGACAGCCCGCGACAGAGAGAAAGTTCGGTGGGGCTCGTACCATGTCCAGTTTAACTAGACGGCACCCATTTCGTACGTGACTTTTTCCTTTGAAGCCGGGCTCCGTGATGGCCCGCACTTTTCCATACGGTGTCAATGCTGTATTCAGGGCATCGTCACTGACACATGGCGGCAGCCTGAAACAGTAACGAAAACCTTTGGAGCAGCAAGCTGCACCAGCGGCACATGATGGCTGCCGACGAGCACAGTGCCCGCGGCAACAACTTTAATGACTTGCGCAATCGAAGAAACAGCAGCCAGGAACTTGATTCCGCCGAGGTGCTGCAAGTACTGAAGCCCCCCGACACCGACGACACCCTCGAGGGCATCAATGATGTCGTCTGCCGGAGCGGGCTCCGGCAACTGGAAAGTGAGGCACTGGGCCTTGGAAGGCCGAGTGCTCGGAGGTGGGTGGTCCATCACTGCAGGGCCGGGGCGCCAGGCAGGAGGCCCGGCCAAGGACCGCAGGCAGCGGGAATCCAGGCAGCTGGGCCTGAGGAGGGGGGGGGTTCCGCCAGGTGGGGGTAAAGTCTCTAGATCCGTTTTTTAACAAAAACTAAGTAGCGAAAACGTTTGCGGCGCCGCCGACGCATTTTATTGGACAGAACGCACTTCCGGTTGGGAGCTTCTTCCGTCGGCCATGCTCTTCCTATGCAGTACCAGCGGTGCATAGCTCGGCCGGCTTGGCGGCGTGTCGCTCTTGATTTCTTGCTCGTGAAGTTCATTCGGCGACATATTTTCAGCGGTGGCCACTTGTATATTTGTCGCCGTTTGCTGCAAGTCGCTTTACGGTCCCGGGCGCTTCTTGCTGCCTGTAGCAGAAGCCGAAATGCCGGGCTGTTGTGCCTTCGGGTGCACAACCCAGTCGGGAAAAGGGTTGGAGATGTTCACAGTGCCGCTTGGGAAGAGTGATGTTGCGAGACAGAAAGTGTGGCTCCATAGGATTGCGAGAAAAGATTTCAAGCCAACGAAGTCTAGCAAGCTATGTGAGGTAAGTTCTATTCATGCTTTCCAATGTAGATTCGCTGCTCTAATAGCGAGCGCTGGCTAGCGTGCGAGATTTGGTAAGGGGTGTGTTTGTTGATAACGCGCGTTGTAAAAGTATGCCAGTTGAAGAATGTGCGCATATTTCAGCCTCCGCAATGCCCGGAACTCTTCCGGCTCGAACTGCAGCTAATTAATTGAGATAAAGTTAACGAAAACCATTTCATGCGTGCACCACGACGTTTCGCCCAGTAATGCGCTCCGAAATTGTAGCCTCTTGCGAAGTGTTGTGCAGTATATAACGCGCTCCAAATTGATGCATTTACATTTATTCGTTCTCGCGCATAGCGCATGAGCGAATTGCTGTTAGCAGTGTTAGGTGCACATGTGCACTGCATGGCAAAAGTTCACGGGGACGCGGGTACAAAAGTGTTTTATTTTCATGCTGCACCGAAGGGCAGTCTCAACGTAAAGTGTCCATAACATTCGTGTGCTCTCATTCCCGCGACACGATTAATCCGCAAGACAGCCTGTAATAAATTATTTCATGCCCACCGATCTATCTTAAAAGCCTAAATTGCTTTATTCTGACCGACCGCACAGCTAGATTTTTTATGTTTCGTCTTCATACCTAATATTAGTACTATTACCCTTTACAGCTTCATTTTACCGAAGATCAGTTCGAGCCACTGATTCTAAGGAATTTTGGAGTAAAGAAGCTGAAATGTACTGCTGTTCCATCAGTATTTTCACATCGGCCAGCCAAACCGTCCCGCAAACCACCACATGCTCGCGGTACTGACCACACCTTGGGTGAGTGCGCTTTGAAAATTTGAAAAATTACAAGTTACATAGTGCCGAATTCCTCAATTGTTTTAGTCTAACCAGTGATTTACCTATTAGACCTCCATTACGCAGGATTTTAATTGAGACTGCATTGTTGCTTCCACACAGTTACGCCTGCGGCCTGTTCTTCAGGGTCATCTGCAGGTGTGCTGGATGCTTCAGGTGAGATAGCTGTGTATTATTATTTTACAGCTGTGTGGTATTGCAAACTTGTGTACAAGGCGGCCTCGGTGATGACACTTTTCTTTTTTTACAGATAGAAACACGGCACAGGAGGTTCCATTTGACACTGAGGAGAATCCATGTACAAATGCCTGTGTTATGCAGAGTGTTGTAATTGAGCCTCCGGGGAAGACAGTACTGCTCTGCACATCTGACAATGCAGCACTGACGATTACAGTGGCTCCAACACACATGCAAGGTAAATGTTTATTACATTTTGTATGCATTTCCACAAATGGCAAGGCTCAGCAATTGGTAAAATAATCATTATTTGCAGGCACTGTCAGCCGTTCGCTTCTCAAATCCCAGAAGAAACCTGTCACAACCACACTGTCGTCTGTCAGCCATTCCCAACCATCAATAGGAAATGCGCCTACCTTACAGCGTAAGTGAACTATATCATGCAATTTTCATATCACGAAAGTGCTCTAATTTGGCCTCGACAATTAACTCCAAATGTGGGAAATACGTTCTTATTTTGCAGACACTGACATTCAGCTCCAACTAAGTGATAACCAGACACATGGTTGTAGAGAACAGGTGCCCAGCGCTGGTGAGTGTGCACATGGTAGAGAACTAGTGCCCAGCGCTGGTGAATGTGCACATGTGGAGATCTGCATCAGTGAGCCTCCAAGAAAAAGCTACGAACAGATGAACCTGGCTGCACAGGAGGAGTATCAACATCTGTTTGTTCATGCACGCAAGGTTAGTGTTGATGTCTCAGTTTTGTGAAGCTTTAGTCTGCTAAATAGGATGGATTATGGGGTTTAACGTCCCAAAGCGACTCAGACTATGAGGGACGCCATAGTGGAGGGCTCCGACAATTTCGTCCAAGGGTTCTTTAACATGCATTGACATCGCACAGCACACACGCGCCTTGCTTTTCGCCTTCATCGAAAAGCGGCCGCCACGGCTGGGATTCCATCCTGCATCCACGGGTTCAGTGGTCTAGAACCCTAACCGCTGCGCCACCGCAGCGGGGCAGTCTGCAAAATAGAGCCCTCGTCACGTAGCTCATGGATTCAGACTACCTGCATGTCAATATGAAAAATAAACATTTATTAAGCTCTACAGGACCCATTTAAAAATTACTTCCAAATCAATGTTTGTATTCGTACATAATAATTTTTAATTACATGAAATTTACCCCTTTGGTGCCAAAAAGTTCACCTTGTTCAAGATGGTCGAAACTTCAGTAACGAATTCCCGTGCATAATTAAGTGCAAAATGTGATGTAAAAGTTCGGCTGAATTTGGAACTATACAGATGCAAATATAGCCCAATGGATGTTTCTCATTTCTTCTTAATTGCATGTTCACAAGCTATCGTTACGCTGCATTAATGCAATGTTTAGCTTCTTCTTTGCCCTTGTTTGAAGTGACAGAAACAATATATTTGGCTGTATAGTGCCCTAATCCTAGTCTGACATTCACTTGCTGCTCACCTCTGCTGTCAGCCTCATTCATTTTTCTTAGTAACACAGCTGTGAGCAGCAGTTTCTTCTTCCAACACGACGTTCAAAGGAACTTGTTCCAAAGCATATAGAGCAAGATTTAAAAAGAGGTAATATGCAAGAAAAAAAAGCTCTTGTTCCTGTCAAGTGCTGGGTTCTAAAGGGTAAATGATTGCTTTTTCACCATTGTAATAGTGATCAGTTTTCCAATTTTGTTTCAGATGATGCTAATCCTCAGGTTGAAAGCATGCGAAAAGAAATAGACAGCTTGAAAAGAAAGCTTTCTGGATGCCAAAAGCGAGTAAGGACATTGGAAAGGCAAAAGCAGGAACTTGCGAAAGGTAATAGCATTGCATTGAAAACAGTAATATTCATAAACATAACAGCATGAGATTAACACCATAGCATCTGCATCTCGTGCATGGAATTCCATTTTCAAATTGTTCTTAAAGAAGTAGAACTTATACATGGTAATCCTCATGGCTGCCCCTGATTATTTCATTTTTGCTTCAAAGGAGATGTTCATACAGAGGCTTGTCATGTAGTCCATTTTAGTGCTTAAACAAAGCATTTCTGCCTATTTACTGTGTGTACCATAAAGGTTAAAAAGAAAATGCATTACTTGTAATACATTTTGTCTCAAATAAATGCAAATGGTAAAGCCTGGTGCAAAGAATAATAGTGCACTTGATGCTATTTTCGTTTCAAACTTTTTTTTATTAAAAAAAACAACAGCCACCCATACGGAGAGAACTCCGACTTTATTATACCTGATATTTCCATTCGCTATTCTGATGTGCAGGCGTCGACAAACATTTCAACGAGGATCAGATCCAAAGCCTCCAGAAGACCTCAATGCAAGGCACAACGTGGAGCGATGACACTGTTGTGAAGGCTTTAAAGATAAGGCTCGCCTGTGGATCCCGGGGCTACAACGTCGTCCGGGAACTGGCCTGCCCTCTTCCCACAGAACGAACCTTGCAACGGAGGATCGAAAGCTTTAAATTCAGACCACGAATTCTCAAAGAAATGATGGACTTACTGAAGATAAAGGTTGGCAAATAAAATAAACTGTTTGCAGAGAATTTTCACTACGCATATAGCTTGCATTAATAGTGGGTATTTCGCGTAAACATTCCCCCTTTTTTACTTTTCAGATCAGCGTTCTGTGCGAGGAAGAGAGGCATGCCGTGCTGATGATCGACGAGATTCAGCTGTCCAAAGGTTTGGACTTCGATCAATCAACTGGCCGGATCATCGGTATGCCGTCTGTTCCACTTTCGAATGGTAATCTACCGGAAGGCTTGGTGGCGATGCACGGCCTTGTAATAATGCTTGGAGGGCTGCCAACACGATGGAAGCAGACAGTCGCATACGAGTTGACAGAGAACAGCTTTCATGCTCCAACAGTCAAAATGAAAATTGAAGCTCTCATCGAAGCATGCGAAAATATCAATGTAAAAGTGCATGCCATCATTGGTGACATGGGGCCCTGCAACCAAGCACTGTGGCGATGTTTTGGCCTTTCGGTGGGCAAGTGCACATAACGGAAGTGCTATATCAAGCATCCGCAAGATGCTGCACGGTGCCTCTACTTCATGGCAGATGTGCCCCATCTACTGAAGAATCTCAGAAGTCACCTCACTAGAGGGCAGAGTATATATTTGCCAGATGACATTGTTGAGGCGAACAAACTCCCAACAGATGAGGTCTCTGTCAAGCCTATAGAGGAGCTTATAGAACTCGAGGCAGGGGCCGAGTTTAAAGCAGCACCAAGACTGAACAACGCATGCATCAGTCCTGGCCATTTTGACAAAATGAAAGTGGCACCAGCCTACACTTTCTTCCATCATGATACTGCTGCAGCACTCAGGTACCATGTGGAGATTGGGCATTTGGATTGCACAGCACTGACAACTGCTTGGTTTGTTGACCAGGTGCAAAAATGGTTTGCACTGATGACCTCCGGGACGAAAAAAGAAGCCTTACTTCACAGGAGAAAAGATGGCGTCAACTTTCTGGAAAGCATCATATGTCTCTTCCAAAACATCTTTATTGGCAGTAAAGGGGGTGCGTGGAAGCCAGTTCAAACTGGTGTTCTTTTATCGACAAGGTCAGCACTCGAAATTCAGGATGGACTTTTCAAGAACTATGGCTTCAACTTTCTTCTCTTTTCTCGTTTGAGTCAAGATGCTCTGGAGAATTTCTTCTCAACAATTCGGCTCCGCAACCCTGTGCCGAAGCCAAAGGATTTCAAATGTGCACTGCAAAGGGCATCATTATCACAGTTCCTGCGGCCCAGCCCTAATGGCAGCTATACAACTGTCGATGGCGAGATGCTAGTTGGACTTAAAGACCAGCGCACGAAACCGCAGCCAACATCCATCATTTGCCCAACAAAGGCAATGTTGGAATGCTTCACTGTGGATGATGAGGGGGCCTTTGAATACCTGTGTCGGTATGTGGTGTGCAAGGTGCAAAAAAATTTTAAAACTTGCCATTCTTGTGCTACTGCCATCTCTACAGACAAGCCAGCAAAGGATTGCAGCAGACTTATGCAACTGAAGTCGTTCCTCGCCGACAAAATGCCTTTGGTTGTGCCAACAGAAGCTGCTTTGACGCTGCTGAAAGCAGCGGAAGCATTTTTTTTTTGAGAAACAAGGAGACTCTTCTTCAGGGTCGTGCAAGAGTTGTTGCTCTGAAGAAGGCTGTTATTAAGGTTGTGCCTACAAGCATACCTACGTGCCACGATGTGCCAAACAAGCTGCTTCATTGTTTCCTACACACCCGGGTATATTTGTTCCTACGGAAGGAGAACGGCTACATTGCTGCAGAAAAGCAGTCTCCCAGGTGTGGCAGCAGAAGCATTGGGATGCGTAAAGCAGCAGATGCCATTGCATAGGCGCACAAGCAACTCAGTGGGTGAAATGTGCTTAGGAAAGGTCCAGTCGTACGAGCCCTGCATTTCTGTGATGCAGGTGTGCCAAGT
>JAJIZL010022524.1:461386-489785 GCA_023969395.1 Amblyomma maculatum | reverse complement strand
CTGCTGCTGCTGCTGCTGCTGCTGCTGCTGCTGCTGCTGCTGCTGCTAAACGAGCTGCCAGAGCAGAGGCCCAGCGCCGTCGCCGCCAGAATCCAGAGCAGTAAGCGAGGCTGAAGCAGAAGCTCATTGCCGCCGTCGAGAAGGCCCTGCCGTTCGCACCGCCGAAGCGGAGGCTCATCGCCACCGTCGAGAGCAACCAGGTGTAAGCGAGGCTGAAGCAGAAGCTCATCGCCGCCGCCGAGAAGGGAGTCTTTGTTAAAGGAATACGGGTGAAAAATAAAAAAAAATTCTGTGATAGTGCCTCAATCTATCGAAAAGGTGAAACAGCTTATTTGCTGCGCTCAAATTTCGCATTAAGAAGTAACGTAATCGTCGATAATTTTTTTTTCAATGACATTATCTTTTTGAGTGTTATTTTGTTTATAAATTATGCTTTGGTCGGCAAACATGAACACTTTAAAGTCTTTTTCCATGGTGATATCATTTGTGCTATTAGAAGCAATATTGATGCTATTACTGTGCCTTGCTGGACTCGTGACCTTAATTAGATGTTATCTGAATCCTAGCCTTCGAAATGGAGGAACTGTCGGCGGTTCGAAAGATAAGCTGCTATCTAGTTAGTGAATACGTTGTTACCAATAATGTTTTCAACTTTCAAGATCAATTTGGGGTGGGTGATATAGTGTAGGTTTTCATTCTCAGGACATTGTTGCTGTTCTGGCTGTAGGAAGAAGGAAAAGAAAATGCACGGGCCTGCTACTGGCTCTGTAGCTGAGCCACCTCCGCTGCCTCATGTGGACGGAAGAGAAAAAAAAACTGATTTATTTATAGGAAGGGAAAGGCACGGTAACTGTCTCACTTGTCTTCTGTGGACACCTGGGAGTGAAAGTGGAAAGAGAAATAGGAGCCGTAGTGGAGGGCTGCGGAGTAATTTCGACCACCTGGGGATCTTTAACGTGCGCTGACATTGCACAGCACACGGACACCTCTTCGTTTCGCCTCCATCGAAACGCAGCCGCCGAGGTCTAGTTCGAACCCGGGTACTCCGGCACAGTAGTTGGGCGTCTTACCACTAAATGAGAGAAGAAAGAAAAAGAAGAGGGAGAGAAAGACGCGCGCCGCAACAGCAGTCGTCCACCACCGAAGCGGTGGCGGGTGCGATGATGGCCTACAACAGATAAATATTCGGTGGTAAGCTAGCCCCCGCCGCAAGCGGTGGTGACCTACTTGTCCCAGCCCCATGAGGGGAGTACTTTTTCTTGCGAAAGCAATACTACTTTCACTTTTCAGCCCTTCGCGTAGCGAGGCGGTAGCTACCATTGACTTCTAGCGTGACCTTTGGCGCGCCGCCAAGCACAGCTGCGCAAAAACAGGGGCCCCAACTCGCGCCGTCCACTCGCGAGGCGGTAGCTACCAAACGCGGCCTAACGCCCGCTCCCTCAGTGAGGGAGCGCTACAGCCGGAGTGACGTCATCCCATCTGCCGCAAATACAGGGGCCCCACCTCGCGCCGTCAACTTGCGAGGCGGTAGCTACACACCACGGCCTAACTCCCGCTCCCTCGTTGAGGGAGCGCTACAGCCGTAGTGACATATCCCATCTGCCGCAAAAACAGGGCCCCCTCCAACTCGCGCCGTCAACTAGCGAGGCGGTAGCTACTTACTAACCGTCGCCTAACTCCCGCTCCTACCGCAGCTACCGCCGGGTGTTCAACGTTGGTGGCAGGTGGAACGAACGCAGTCTCCAGGGATGCTTTCATTTCTGCTGGAGTAAAGAATGCCGTTGCAGCCGGTGCCGAAGCGGCAGTTGTACATTCTGCCTTGACCTTAGCCACAACAAAGTATATTGCCGCAATGTTATCTTACTGGCGCCGCCATGTGGAGAGCTCGGGAGAATGGCACGCGCTCGTCTTCGCTCTCGGTGCTCGCCCGCCAGTCGGTTCCGTGCCTGATCTTGCTGGTGCTTTTACTTAGTTCTAAGTAAACCTGCTGAACCAGTTTCACTGGCTTCTGTGATATCTTTGGTGGAGCTTCTAGGTAGATCCCATGCACGAAGAGCCTCTGGCTGCCCCCTACGCCCATCTACACACCGTGGGCTCGACACCTGTGCACAAGGCGAGCCGTCGCTTGAGAGGCTTATGACCCGAGTGTGGTCTCCTTGTTTCCCCACCGCGAACCACGATGACTACAGCGGCAATTCAGACCACTCAGCTTCCCGTTAGTACCCAGCAGCTGATCTGCCATACTCCACGTATGCCCACGCCGTTTCATGGCGACAAATTCGAAGACGTTGAGGACTGGCTGACCAGTTACGACCGGGTCGCTGTGTTTAATGCGTGGAACGAGGAGCGAAAATTGCAGAATGTTTATTTCGCACTAGAAGACGCCGCCAAGATGTGGTTCGAAAACCATGAGGCTACCATTTCCACCTGGCAGGATTTCCGGCGGCAGCTGCTTGCAACATCGGCAACAATACAAGAAAAGAGATGGCCGAACTCGCTCTACAGTCCCGAGCACAGCGGCATAATAAAAGCGTCGCCATGTTTGTGGAAGAAATGACTCGCCTTTTCAACCGGGGGGATTCGTCCATGTCGGAGGTAACGAAGGTGCGCTACCTTATGCAAGGCGTCAAGGAGCAGCTGCTCGTGGGCCTTGTACGTGACCCTCCACGTACTGTTGCTGATTTTACGAAATAAGCAACAAGCATCGAGCGTGCCTTGAATCAGCGATTTGTACATTTTGATCGCTCTGGAAACATCGCTACCGTAGACTTCCGCTTGCCAATGGCCGGAAACGACAGGGAAGCCCTTCGCGAACATATCCGAAGCATCGTGCGCGAAGAGCTGCATCTCGGATATTGTGCGCGAAGAGCTCCGCCAAGCAGTGCCATCAGTACCGTCACCCCAGCCGCTTCTGCCACAGATATGACGTACAGCCACAGATATGACGTCAATAACCAAACATCGAATTATAGTTGATCCTACCGAGCGCCTTATCCGCCAACACCCCTACCGAGTATCGCCGAAAGAACGAGAGGCTATTCGGGCGCAAGTTGGTGAAATGCTCCGCGATGATGTGATCCAGCCGTCCACAAGCCCATGGACCTCACCAGTTGTGCTGGCCGCTAAAAAGGACGGAACACTCAGATTCTACGTCGACTATAGGAGGCTTAACAAAATTACGAAAAAGGACGTCTACCCATTGCCTCGAATCGATGACTCGTTCGACCGACTTCGCCACGCCCGATACTTTTCATCGCTCGATCTACGCAGTGGGTACTGGCAGATCGAAGTCAATGAACGTGATCGAGAGAAAACCGTATTCATTACTCCTGACGGACTGTACGAATTTAAGGTGCTTCCCTTCGGTTTGTGTTCCGCGCCCGCAACCTTTCAAAGTATGATGGACACTGTCCTAGCCGGCCTGAAATGACAGACGTGCCTCGTCTACCTTGACATGTTGTCATTTTCTCTACGACCTACGAAGAGCACCTCAAACGATTGACGGCCGTGCTAAATGCCATCCGCGGGGCCGGACTCTCACTAAAACCAGAAAAATGCCACTTCGCATTCCAACAGCTCAAGTTCCTGGGTCACGTCGTGAGTGCTGAGGGAATTAGCCCTGATCCAGAGAAGACGGCTGCCGTAGCTGCTTTCCCGACCCCCACTGGTAAAAGTTCCGTGCATCGGTTTTTGGGCCTCTGTGCATATTACAGGAGATTTGTGCACGACTTCTCCCGAATAGCGGAACCATTGCCTCGTCTAACAAAGGACGACTAGCCTTTCATCTGCGCCGACGAGCAGTAAAGGGCCTTTGAGGAGCTTCGCAGACGCCTTCAAACAACGCCCGTACTTGGCCACTTCGACGAGGAGGCCGACACAGAATTGCATACCGACGCTAGTAACGTTGGCCTCGGTGCAGTTCTCGTTCAGTGGCAAGAAGGCGTTGAGCGGGTGATTCCTTATGCCAGCCGCACCCTGTCTCGTTCCGAAGCGAATTATTCTACTACCGAAAAGGAGTGCCTTGCAGTTGTTTGGGCGGTAACAAAATTTCGGCCGTATTTGTATGGTCAGCCGTTTAGAGTGGTCAGCGGCCACCACTCACTCTGTTGATTAGCGAACCTTAAAAATCCTTCAGGCAGGTTAGCCGCTCCGCTTACAGGAGTTCGACGTCACTATTGTGTACAAGTCCGGCTAGAAACACAGTGACGCTGACTGCCTATCTCGAGACCCTATCCCGTGTTCAAGTGAAACAGATGACTCCGTCTTTCTCGGCGCTCTCTCGACGCCAGATCTCGCTCAACAGCAGCGAGACGACACCGAACTGCGGCCCCTCATCGATTACCTCGAAGGAACCGCCTCATCGCTGCCTCGCCTTTTCACGGGTGGCCTGTCGTCGTTTTGCTTGCGTGACGGCGTCCTCTACAAGAAAAACTACGCTTCCACAGACATTCAGTATCTGCTGGTTGTCCCAACGCCGCTCCGTACCGACGTTTTGCAGGCATGGCACGACGAGCTTTCTGCCGGACATCTCGATTTTTCGCGTACCTTGGCACGAGTACGACAAAAGTACTACTGGCCCAAGCTTGCCGTTATGGTTCAGCGCTATGTTAGGACGTGCCGTGATTGCCAACGTCGGAAGATACCACCTGTCAAGCCGGCCGGCCTGCTGCAGCTTATTGTTCCTCCGCGAGTACCTTTTCACCAAATCGGTATGGACTTTCTCGGGCCATTTCCTACGTCATCATTGGGCAACAGGTATATTATAGTCGCCACAAATTATCTAACCCGCTATTGTGAGACGAAAGCTCTTCCCAGCGGCACGTCGACTGATATTGCGAGCTTTTTCATCTTTAATCTAGTCCTTCGTCACGGTGCCCCTGCAATCGTTTTAACTGACAGAGGCACGGCGTTTACTTCAGCTCTAACCCAGGAAGTGATGCGGCTCAGTGGCACTTGTCATCGCAGAACAACAGCTTACCACCCTGAGACGAATGGCCTTACTGAGCGACTAAATAAGACCATCGCCGATATGCTTTCTATGTACGTCAACGAAGATCATAAGAACTGGGACCAGATACTACCGTATGCAACATTTGCTTATAACACCGCAGTCCAGGAAACGACCCGCTTTACACCGTTTCGTTTGGTGTACGGTCGTGAAGCTGTCACCATGCTGGATGCAATGTTACTGCCAGATGTTGCCCACCCATCGATTGCCGGTGCCGACCAATTCGTCCAGCATGCCGAGGCCGCCCGCCAGCTGGCTAGACTGAGAGTCCGAACACAGCAAGTTAAAGATGCTCGACGGTATAACCTTCGTCACAGGGAGGTAATTTAGAACCCTGCCGATCAGGTTTGGGTGTGGACACCTGTTCGCCAGCGGGGTCGCTCTGAGAAGCGTCTGCGCCGCTTTTTCGGCCCGTACGAAGTACAACGCAAACTCAGCGACGTCACCTACGAAGTAACCCCGCAAGGAGCTGTTCGCTCATCCCGACGGCAAGCACAATCGGAAGTCGTACATGTCGCCAGGATGCAGCCCTTCTACTCCCTCTATGTCAAGCTACATGTATTTTTTTTCTTTGCTTCCTCTAACTACTTGATGTGAACGCGCATCCTCGCCGACTACGGTTATCCTCGACCTCGCCACTCGGCATCGGGACGATGCCGTTCCCACCGGGAGGGGCAATGCTGCAATGTTATTTTACTGGCGCCGCCATGTGGCGAGCTCGGGAGACTGGCACGCACTCGTCTTCGCTCTCGGTGCTCGCCCGCCAGTCGGCTTCGTGTCTGATCTTGCCGGTGCTTTTACTTAGTTCTAAGTAAACCTGCTGAACCAGGTTCACTGGCTTCTTTGTTAATATCGTTGCAGCCACGGCCCTCCTTGCCTCGCTACTAGTTATACATAGGATAACCAGGTAGCAACCCGAAATAAACAATAGTTGAATCGTATGCCATGGCCAGACTGAATCCCTGCATAACTATAAGCATAAACACAAGCACCACAGCCAGTTACACCACCAGCTGAAGCTAGGCGTAGTCATAACTATTGCTTTCGCAATTACGTGGCTTAACCAAGCTAAGCCACTGCCAATTTTGATTCTCTTTTTTCCACCCTCTGTTCAGGCTTCGCAGGACGAAGATGTGTTGTTGTTGTTGTGGCTGTAGGAAGGAAAATAAAATGCACGGGCTTGCTACTGGCTCTGTAGCTGAGCCACCTCCGCTGCCTCTTGCAGACAGAAGAGAAATTAGAGAAAGAAAATGAAGAGGGAGAGAAAGACGCGCGCCGCAGCAACAGCCGTCGTCCACCACTGAAATGGTGGCGGGTGCAATGATGGCCTACAACAGATAAAAATTCTGTGGCAGGCTAGACCCGCCGCAAGCGGCGGTGACCTACCTGTCCCAGCCTCATCAAGAGAGTACCGGGGCCCTCAAAAGACCCTCTACGAAAATATGTCGGTGACAGCACCAAAATGTACCCTATCATATATTTTGACCTGGAAAAACTTTGATTGATTGATTGAATGTCCTTTATTGAATGGGAAGGCTCATGGCCATGGATGGATATAGAGGGGAGTAGACAGAATCTTCATTGTTTAGGTCGTCACTCGAATCACATTGCCCTAACCAGGCCACTTAGCGAGCCATACTTGGCAAATATCATCTGTGTGTTAGCAGCAGTTTATAGAAGGGAACGGTAGTTCAGGCGGTAGGGTTTGATCTCGGAGCCTCCAGTAGAAAAACGCAGGGCAATCCCAGAGTAAATGAGATATGCCGCCGCGAGTTAGAGTCGTACAGTGGGGGCCAGTAATCATTTTCTCCGTATTGTTGTGACCGTGCATAGTCCGCGCTTGCGCGCACTATTGTGAGCCTGTGGGCATGGTATTGATATGTGCTGTTCGTGCAAGGGCTCTAAGTGAGCGTGTTCACATGAATCTTTTTGTGTGAGCAGGTTTTGCTTTGTCGTGACCCTACAACTGCCAAGTTGGCCCTGTCAAGGGAACGCCAAGAAAAATACAAAGAAACGTCGCCCTGTGAGAAATACCTGGAAGTGCTTTTGTTCAACTGTTCACCCTTCCCGTCGAGAGGCGCTATTGTCAAGTGAGGAATGCCTATTATTCAAAGGAGACGATCGGAGTGACACGTCCGCTGACGTATAGGAGAAAAAAGGAGCATGAGGATTACGGCCATTAGAGGATTTGCCGTGAATGCAGGAAAGAGGTGCAATTGCCAGAAAGGAACAATGCTGGGAGCAGTATTCGTGGTGCGCACGTACACTTGGGTTTCTGAGAAGGAAATCCACCTGCCGCAACCAACATAGCGGATCTTTGCAGAAGAATCAAAATTTACCTCCTCGCCGTTCCCAAGCTCTACCCGACAACAAGTGACCACGCCCGACGAAACAATACTGGACCAGTCAGCGCATCAGACCATCAGTGCAGTGATGTGTTCGATTGGTTGCCGATATCTGAGGGGTGTGCCCTGGAACTAATTGGCCAACATCTTCAGAGAGGAGCTGGACATAGGGGATTTAAGGACGTTGCAAAGCACGAAATGACGCTCTGAGCCCTGGGTAGACGGCTCATCCTGACGCTTGTCGCTATGAACTCTTAACGCTTGCCATTTTGCTAATATACCCTTTTTTCATGTAAATAAGTTTTCTCAACGTGCCATTAAACCTGCTTGTATATTTATTTTACCAACTTTGAAGATTCAATCCTTCATCAACCTGGAGTCTCTGCACGCTACCAAGTGAAGGCCGGGTCGACTTAGTCCCAGCATCACGACAACTGGTGACCAGCGTTGGGATCTGAATCTACAAGCCACAACATCTGGTGATTGGAGGTGGATCAGAATCTACACGCCACAACATCTGGTGATCGGAGGTGGCATCTCAAGCAACAAGCAGGAGCAACAATCGGCCAACAAGAGAGCAGCTCGGAACATCGATCGCATGTGTGGGTGAGTGCTTGGCTTTTCTTCTGATGTGGACCAGGTTCTAGACAGGGTTAGATTTTAGAACTGGTAAAGAGTGTTGAAACGCCTTTAGGTTTGGCAGTTTGCACAGTTGTTTTGGAAGAAGCCGACACTCGGAGCGATCATGGACCTACAAAATCTGCAGAAATCGGAACTGTTGCTATTGTGTGAGGAATTGGGAATTGATATAAGTGGTTTGGCACGAAGACCCTTGATTTTAAAGGCAATCACTGATTTGGGAACCGATGATGAGGAGCTCAGTGAAGCATGGAACCTCATCGGACAAAAAAAGGAGGAGCAGCTCAGACAGCAGAAAGAGCGGGAAAAAGAGGAAAAGAGGCGTGAGCGTGAAATTGAGAGAGAAGCAAAAAGGCTGGAGCAAGAAATTGAGCTCCGGAAATTAGAAGTAGAGTTGAGCAAGAGGTCTGGCAATTGTCCCCAGCTAGCGGTACCTCTTCTCAACAAGGAGGCAGATTTCAAGATGTCAAAGTACACGCAGTCATATGTGATATCAGGGGATATCGGTTTGTATCTGGCTAACTTTGAGCGAACCTGTGAAAAACTGTCCTTCCAGTGAGACACTTGGTCTCAGAGATTATTGCCGGTTCTGCCCTGCGAGGTAACGGAGGTTGTCGCGCGGCTAAGCAAGGAGGACGCGGACAACTACGAGAAGGTCAAGGCTTGCCTTCTGAGAAAGTATAGGCTTAGCGCCGAGGCGTTCAGACAACGTTTTCGGAACGCTTCTAAGTCCAGGGACGAGAGTTACCCTGAATTCCTGTACAATTTAAGAGTCAATTTGGGCGAGTGGCTAAAGAGCACTGATTCCTACAGTGATAGGGACGCTGTAGTCCAGCGAATTCTTTTGGAGCATTTTTATCACTGCCTCCCAGAAAAAGAAAGAAATGGGTTACAGGACCGAGGCGACATTAAGTTGGCAACTGAAGCTGCCGAACTCATTGAGGAGTACGCTTCGCGCCGATAATTCAGCAACCCAGCAGTGGATAGGCCCCGCTATCCCAAGTTGAGTGTGAATAACCGTCAGGAAAGGCACTTTGCTAGAGTTGGAAACGAAGAAAGCAAGGCTTCTTCAGGCAAACTCCCTAGAAAGGACGGCAGTGAGAAAAGTGGGGAAGTGACCAACACGCAGAACACAAAGAACAAGCTTGAGGCTAGGAAGCCGCTCACAGGCTTTAGGTGTAATGAGCAGGGTCACATTGCCGTCAACTGCCGGAAAGAAAAGATTGCTTTCTTGTATGTCAGTGACTGCGATGAAAACATGAAGCTTTTGGAACCCTACATGCATGACCTAGTAATCAACGGGAAGCCTTGCACGGTACTGCGCGATTCGGCCACAACGATGGATGTTGTCCATCCGGCGTATGTGTCGCCTTCTGACTATACAGGACAGTGTGCATGGATCCGCTAGGTAGTGGAGGAACATGGTGTGTGCTTGCCAATCGCGAATGTGGTCATCGAGGGCCCTTTCGGCGAGTTAACAACCGAGGCTGCCGTTTCAGGAAAGCTTCCTAAGTGCTATCCGTATTTGCTTTCCAACAAATCGAACATGCTGCTGCGAAAAAGGGGCATTCTTTTCGGAGACAGAGTTGTGCAAGCCTTAACACGTTCAAAGGCGCGAGACCTAGCTACACCGCTCATTCCAGAAAATTCCACAGTGGAGGAAACGGCAGTTAAAACAGTGGTCGATGCGGAAGATAGCGGGTCAGAAAACTTTGAGAGCTAGGCATCTCAGATAAGTCAACTTGAAAGTGATCTTGATGAGACGCGGAATGAGGTCGTTCTTGAGAGTAACCTCTTGCCGCCAGTGTCTAGTAATCTCACGAGACTTCTAAGTGGAACCCGAGAGGACTTAGCTATGGAGAAAGCCAATGATTCCAAGATACAGGAGATAAGGGAGAGCCACCGCGCCACTAAGACAGCAAAGAATATTAACGCGATAGCGTTAAGGAGCTCGTGTCGCAGAAAAGCCGGTGTCGTCGGCGGCGTTGGCCGTGAGCGATAAATCCCGGCATGCACTTCATAAATAAAAAGGGATGGGCTGGGTGGGAATCGGACCAGGGTCTCCGGAGTGTGAGACGGAGATGCTACCACTCAGCCACGAGTTTTTTTTCTTTATTTCCGAAGTATACATGAACAACAAATGGTCACACTTAATGAAACACTTCAGCTGCCCTTGAGCTGACGCGTGTGAGGTTAAAATTTCTTCACTTTTACCAGGTCGTCCAGAACTTCTGCCCACTGTGGTGGATCAGGGAGCGCGCAGATACATTCCCGTAGATAAACAGCACTTTCAACAAAATTTTCACGTACACTGCGAATGCTAATATCTTCATGCCTTACTTGCATTCGTGTTTTCCACAAGCTGTGGAGGCCCAGAAGCATTAATAAATCATAGGGTACGTCTTCGTTCTCCACCGGTAAAAACCGGATGCCATAAGGGTTTAGTGGCAGCTCTTTTTTAATTGTTCTTTCTAGCACGTCCCAATGAAATACTGCATCCCAGCAGTCTAAGAATATGTGTTCGATTGCCTCTGGCTTCTTGCAAAGCTGGCAGTTTATCATTCAAGGGACATAGATTCCTTTTCCGTGAAGCCAGGTTTTGACGGGTAGAGTGTTCGAGTGCAACTTAAAAAAGAACGTTTTCGCAGCCGGTGGAACTGGCATCCTCTTCACTCGTTTTAAAATATCCTGCCCTGGGCCTCCACGGTAAGGCTCCCGATACAAAGGTGCCGGCATCATGATTTCCAATAGGTCCTTATACAACTTTTTCTTGCCAACACTGTAAAAATATTCAAGGGAAAAACGCACTTCTAACAACTTGTAAGAGAGAACTACCTCGCGCAAATATCCTGTGACAGCACCACGCATGTTTTCACTTGAGGAGACAACAAATCCGGGTAACAGCCTTTGCAGCCGCACTTGCATGACTGTTCTTAAAAAGGTGTCATTTTGGTCGCGTAGAAAAAAAAAAGCGCGATACCACTTAGCGCAGAAACAAATGAATCAAACCGACTCCTCCACTTTTTAAAGAAAGAAATAAATTCGTTCGCCACGTCTTTTCCCAGGTCGAAGTCCAAAGAAAAACCACAAACACACGATGAATTTTTTGAATGGCAGTTCGTGACGCACATAGAACATTCATTACATACCATATCGTTGAAATCAAAAACACATTGCAGATGAACGCGCCGCGTGAAAAGATTGACAGTTGCCTTCCCTGCCTTGCTTCCGCTTTCTCTCGCACTCTATTTGTTTCTTCCTTCCAGTGTAAGCTAGGATCGCGATAACACTGTAGGGGCACACCCAGATACTGCATTGGTGAGGAAGACCATTGCAATCGGGAGAAAGAAGCCGATTCAGCATCCCATAAGCCGTGCCAAAATCCGGAGCTTTTTTCCCAGTTAACCCGATATCTAGTTTGGTCACAAAACTTTTCAACAACGTTAACCACTTCACAAATGCTCTCTCTGTTTTTACAAAATACTGCAATGTCGTCCGCGTATGAAGTAGCTTCACATGCGCCGACTGAAGCTTGAAACCCGAGATGCATTCATTATTGAGAATGGCCAAGCATAATGGCTCGAGATAGGCTGCAAAAAGCAGAGGAGAGAGTGGGCATCCTTGCCTCACCAAAGAACGCACTGCGAGACTGTCAGTGAGATCGCCATTCACTATAATACGCGTCGAGCGGTTTGCGTACGCCATTCTCACTCCCTCCACGATTACCGAGCCCAGGTTACAATGCTCTAGAATGGAGAAAAGGATGTCGTGTGATACGCGATCGAACGCTTTTTCCAAATCCAGCTGAATCATGGCAACCTAACTTCCAAGCGTGTCTACACATTCCAGTACGGTTCGTGCCACATGTATATTTGTGGCGATGCTGCGACCTCTTATGCCGCACGTTTGGTGCGGTCCGACTAAGGCGCTCGTCGTAGTACCTGGAAGGCCTCCGTCATGTCTCCGGTGTCGAAGTACCGGCCACATTCGCCGAGAGTGTAAGGTTCCGCGTTGTGGTGCATGCCGTCATTTTGGCCACGAAGAAGGGCAGTGTTCTCGCAGCTACGCGCGCATCGCTGGTCCTGGGAACAGCGAAGATTCTTCCGAGCATCTGATGGATGAGGCGGACGCGGAAGAGGCAGCCAAAACAACCGGGCAACCGGCAAGGAATCATGGGCCGATGTTGACCCCTTTGACAATGAGGAGGACGTCCACGGCCGTTGCGACAGCGGATTCTGCACCAGTGGAGAATGGTTCCCAACTGGACGCAAGTAACAGCGTGGCGGACGCCAGAGAACCTGTGCTCGAAAGCCAAGGCAGCGCGGAGTCTCCCAACTCCGACGTTATGGACTTCAACGCAGGAGTAAGCGGCCTACCCTTTGGGAAACGGCCCCATGATGAGATCGCCGGTGAGGATCTGCAGCCTGGAGGTGGCAGTGACGAGCCGCCATCGAAAGCACCGGGGGTTCGACGTTCGACGTTGAAGCCTCGGCTGAACGTTTCGCCCGAGACGCGGCAGGCGGGGAAACCGCCTCCGTAGTTTGGACGTGACCTAATGCATGTGAGTGCAGGGGGTGCGTCAGCCGTCATAGCCTGTTTTCGGCTGTGGCTCTTTGACTGTGTTTATGGAAGGTGGCAAGTGCGGTGGTCAGGCACGCCTCAGTACGCATTCAGACATCCCTTTGGGAGGCTGGATACGAGCGCGTACGCTTCGGAACCTCGGACAAGCAGAGCCACATAGACGATTGAGGTAAGCATCACATGAATCGGGCGCCTTTTCTCTAGACGCATGGCAATTAAGCTAGATGTCCCATTACGTGTAGCAACCTTGAATGTTAGAGGGCTTGGAGCTGGAAACGACAATGCCAGTTGAATCGCCTGCTGCTAGATAATGAAATCGACTTATTAGCCGTTCAAGAGTCGAAGATAGAATCTCAGGACCATGCAGACCGCATGGTGTCTGTTTTCAATGCAAACTTTGATGTGAGTGTTTGTCACTCTGTGGGGGCATCAGGCGGATGCCTTCTTTTCATTCGCAATACTTTGGGTATAAGCGTTCACTGCGTATTTGCATGCGAAAGTGGCCGACTCTTGGTTGTTGCCTTTTTGTTCTCAAATTTATTTTGGCGTGCTGTCTGTGTGTACGCCCCCAATGTTGAAAGTGATTGTCAAAACTTCTTTTATTCAGTCGAGCCGTACTTGAATTGTGACAAAATTTTGCTTGTATTGGTCGATTTTAACTGTGTGTGTGCTGCTACTGATCGAGTGAAGATTAGATCAGTGAAAGACAAGAGCGCTGAATTGTTGAATGTATTTGTGCATGACTATTGCTTGGAAGACAGTGGAAATGTGTTTTCTTCTGGAACCCGTCCGGAATACACGCACTTTCAACGCGATAGTCATGCGAGACTAGACAGGCTGTATGTATCTATTGATCTTGTTCCCATTTGTACCGACTATAAGGTAAAACCTATTTCGTTTAGTGATCATTGCCTTGTTAGCGCGACTTTTGGAAGGAAGGTTAAGAAATCTGTTTTCAACTGGCATCTATGGAAATTGAACAAGAAAATCTTGGAGGATGAAGAGTTTGTTAAGGCAATCACGAACGATTTGGAATGTTTGCTTAAGGTGCATGAAGAAAGCCATGCAGATGAATGGGAAAGATTTAAAGAGCACGTGAAGATAAAAGCAATAAAAAAGAGCAGTGTTATTCGGTAGAAACAGAAAGAAACAGAAAAGGAACTTCATGGACAACTTGAGTGCCTGTTGTGCATGGAAAGCTGTGCGCCAGGTAAGTTCACCAAGCAAATAAGAGATGTGAAATCTCATTTAGAAAGAATCGACGCTGAAAAGTGCAGAGCCGCGGTTATACGCGCAAGAAGCGATAAACTGTGGGCTGGCGAGGCGCCGACAAAGCGAGCGCTATCAGATGAAAAAAGGTATGCTTGCCAGAAGAAAATCAGGCAAATAAGACATAAAGGGCAGATTACAAACGATGCTAAAGATATAAAGTGTGCGATTCTGAAACATTTTGCTGAGCTTCTGAGTAATACGCGCGAACATAGTGAAGGGTTTCCAATAGAATATTTACGGGTAATGCACACGCTCGAAGATCGTGTGAAAGAGAGCCTTGAAATGCCTATTACAATGCACTCAGCCACTGGTTCGATGCTTGAAAGTGGTACAAAAGCGCTTCTAGTGAATGCGGTGTTGCCTTAGAAACGTGCCGTAGAACGTTATACTGCGGTGTATATCGGTAATTATGAGCATGTTACTAACAGAAGTCGCAGTTACACGAGTATCGAAGTACAGTCTTTGTCAAAAGTATACGGCCCAAAAGGTTTGCTTCTAAGTGCTGTAACGCGGCTGCTGGCCGCAATACTGGAATATGAATGTAAGCTAGAGGAGATTGAGGGTGAGATTTGTCATCTATGAGATTTCGAACGCTACAGTTGCTTTACGAGCCTCGTTACAGGGCTTAGAGCAAAACTCCTTGGGCCGTATACTTTTGAAAAAGACTACGTTTCCGCTACATTTCTTCTGCGCTCTGCGCTCTGCGCACATGCAGAGCCATCTTGCGGCAAACACAGAAGAACCGCTCCTCGCAATGTGCGGCGCTGCCCCGTCACGTGGCGCGCCACTCGCCCCTGAAGTTTCGCCGTGCACCCTCACGGGTTGTAGAGTCAAGCATCTTTCCTTTCTTTAGATCACTATCTTCGCTGACCCGTTTCTCCCCTTCGGGCCGCGCGGGTACCGGTGCGAGGATGCCCAGGAGGCACCAATTGACGAATTCAGAGGGGATGCCAATGCGGATGATGCTGATACGGGGGCTGTTCACACTACCGCAATGATAGCGTGATGACAGTGCTCTTGAAGACAACGAACGACATTCATCCAGGTGTGTCATGCCAGAAGAGCGATTTGAAGGAGTCCAAAATGACTTACCCTACGATAAGTGAAAATGCCAGTTTGGTGTGTGTGTATGTGTGTGCTGACTGACCGACATACTCAGTGCGTGTGAACGCTAAAGGAACACGGGAGCAAGAAACGTTGTAGTGTGCACAACACAGTGCGATAATGTAGATTGTGAGAAGCACTTGTTTGAACAAATAATTAGAAAAAAGTTGTACGGTGCACTTAGAAGTGTTGAGTATGAAAACTATGTCTTTGTGTGACTCAAGAGCATACCGAGCGAATGAGTGGGCGGTGCGAACGAGGTGCAATAACGCTATCGCGTTCCACTCTTGAAGGCGAAGCTTAAGCGTCCTCCAAATTTTTTCTTTCGAGATGAGAAAGGGAGTGCTGTATCGCTTATTCAAGGATAAGCGCGGAGTAGAGCGGGGCCAATTAGTCGTTCCCCAAAAGTACCGCGAAGACTTACCGCGACTCTCCCATGGCAGCTCGTGGTCCCATGTCACCTTGGAATAAGGAAAACAAAGCAGAGGCTGTTGTAAGAATACTATTGGCCTGGATGTTTTAAGGACACGGAAATTTTTTACGGTCATGCGAAACGTGCCAGCGGGTTGGAAATGCGCAAGGTAAGTGCAAAGCTCCGATGGTGTTAGTATCAATCATTACCGAGCCGTTTCACCGGTTAGTAATAGATGTAGTTGGGCCACTTCCTGTGACAGAGTAAGGGTACCGTTATATCCTCACTATGTTATGCCCAGCCACAAAGTTTCCAGAAGCTGTTCCGCTGCGCTAGGTGACGTCCGAGAGTGTAGTGGATTCGCTGCTGTCAGTGTTTGCACGAGTTGGATTCCCTTCCGAGGTCCAAAGTGATCAGGGTAGCGTTTTCACAAGTGTCCTCACCCCCTCATTTCTCGAGCGATGCGGCATTAAGGTAGTGCACAGCTCGATCCACCATCCGCAGAGCAACAGCGTAGAAAGATGGCATTCGGTTCTCAAACGCGTCCTGAGGGGATTGTGCTATGAAGACAAGCGCGAATGGGATACCTGCCTGCCTGCAGCACTTTTCGCTTCGCGGTCAGTGCCGCACGAATCCACTGGATTTAGCCCAGCCGAGTTGGTGTACGGAAGGTCCCTGCGCTCACCTTTGCGAACGGTGCGCGAAGCCTGGGAGAGGCGCGGAGAAGACCCAACAGTAGTAGAATTCATTCTGAACCTCTTGAATCGCTTACATAACACTAAGGAACTCGTTGAGGCCAGCATGAAGTCAGCCCAGGCTCGTTCCAAAGTGTACTATGATAAGTCAGCCTGTCAAAGGACGTTTCGTATCGGGGACCAGGTGATGTTGCTGAGAGGTTCAAGGCAGAATAAGCTCGAAGTACAGTGGGAAGGACCTGCGGAAGTCGTTGCAAAGCTTTCTGACACTAACTACGCAGTGAAAATCCCCGGTAGGCGTAAAGAAATGCGCATTTATCATTGCAATCTTATGAAGCCTTATGTGCAGAGGGAAGCCGTGGTAAATCTAACGTTAAACTTTCCCGAGGAGATGGGGGACAACTTGATTTGCCTCAGCGGAAAAGAAAGCAACGCTCGAGGAGCTTCTCAAAAAGATGGAGCAGAGAGAAGCACTAAAGAAATCTCAGCTGTTCGTTCTGGGCGAGCTAATAACAGAGTTTGAGGCCTGCTTCGTGGACAGGCCAGGCAGGACTGACTTGACTGAGCACGATATTGAGCTGACTTCAGATGTGCCAGTGCGATCAAGGTGCTACCGATTTTCTCCAATACAAAGATAAATTCTGGATAGGGAAGTAACTCGCATGCTGGAATTGGGAGTAATAAAACCCTCGGAAAGCGATTATGCTTCGCCTATGACCTTGGTAGAAGCTCCAGTTAAAGACCCTAGGCCTGTGGTAGACTACCGAAAGCTAAATTCTCTCACCAGGGATCAAGTGTATCCTATCCCGAATTCGAGGAGAGAGTAGAAAAGGTCAGTCGAGCGGCCTATGTGACTACGTTGGACTTTACTCGAGGATACTGGCAAGTACCGCTCACTGAACGCGCCAACAGATACGCGGCTTTCGTCACACCGACGGGCAGCTACCAGCCAACAATGATGAGTTTCGGGATCGAAAGTGCTCCATTTCGTTTTTCCGGACCTATGGGTGGGGTTTTAAAGGGGTGTGAAACATTCGCGGTGCCCTATTTAGATGACATTGCGGCTTTTTTCCGACTCATGGGCGGACCAAATGGTACATCTAAGAGCTGTACTGAGCCTTTTGCGTCAAGCTGGGCTAACCGTAAAGGCCGAGAAATGTTGCCTGATAAGGGCGACCGTGGACTACTGGGTCACAATGTAGGTCAAGGTTTCAGGAAACTCAGCGATATTAAGATTCCTGCGGTAGTAGACTACCCGCAGCCGAGCACGAAGACGGAAATTCGGGCATTCTTGGTGCTGACGGGATACTACAATCACTACATCCCTAACTATTCAGCTTTGCCTAGCCCCCTGACCGACGCTCTCCGCATGACAGAACCGACAAATGTAGTCTGGGACGAACAAAAGGAAGCCTCCTTCTTAAACCTGAAGGCTCTGCTTTTTGGCCGTCAGGTATTGCGAGCTCCAGACTACGACCGAGAATTAACGGTCCAGTGGGATGCAAGTGATCGAGGGCTAGGTGCTCTTCTCTACCAGAAGGATGACGACGGTAATGAGCACCCCGTGCTGTACCTGAGCAGAAAACTGAGCTCTAGAGGGAGGGCTTATTGCGCGTCAGAGAAAGAGTGCGCTTGCATTGTATGGGTCATTCAAAAATTGCAGTGCTATCTTGGAGGGGCCAAATTCACCGCAGAGACGGACTATTATCCCCTGGCTAGGCTGCAAACTACGACATCGAAGAACAGTCGCCTTCTGAGGTGGAACTTGATTTTACAGCAGTACAATTTTGAAGTAAGATACAAAAAGGGGAAGTTAAATGGGAATGCGGACACGCTTAGCCGCTGTTTCTAAGCGGTCCGAGGTGCTCCTCACCATGTATCCAAATTGATACTCAGTTTTTTTTGTGCGCTTGTATATATGTGGCTATGTAAAGCAGCATGTTTGGTTTTCTAGGCATACGTGGGTCCTGAGCGTATTGAGTGTGGGCTTTTCTCGGACAACGATGGCAGTTTTCTTTTGGCCTGGTCTCTTCAGACGGGAGCCGAGTCTCCCGTCCGAATCACCCTGACTTCACATCCCTGTAAACTCTTCGAGCGCCTGCTGCATACCCGAATTAGTCACTACATTGAATACGTCAGTCCTGGATTTCATCGAGCTCAAGCCGGCTTCCGTCCCAACCTCGGAACGCATCACTGCCTTTGGCTTTTGCGAAGAGTTCTGAATAGAGCTCATCGTAAAGCGCTACCTATCTCCTGGCTGTCGATATACACAAAGCCGTTGACAATGTTCGCCATGAGATTATCCTGGAGGAACTCGCCCAACGCTTTCCTAGTACTCGTGCCCAAATCTGGATCCGCAATTTTTTGACATCTCGACCCATTCAGCTACATGGCAAAGCTCCGGGATGGGTGCCCAAAACCTATTACTTGGATAGGGGTGTACCTCAGGGCTCCATTCTCGGACCTATACTGTTCAAATTGGCCATGACACGCGTCGCCGAGGATTTGGAAATCAGCACAAGCGCAAGATTCGCTATATATGCCGATGACATTAACATCTCGACTGAGGCAGCGGATTACATAGACAAATATTCTATGGAGACTGAACTTCAGGCGGCCTTTCTTTGTCTTGAAGATACAGTTCAGTTCAGTTCAGTCGTTCAGTCGTGTCCGACTCTTCGTGACCCTATGGTCCATGTCACGCCACGTTTTCCGGTCTTGAAGATACACTAACCCAAATTGGCCTCGAACTCGCACCACATAAAATAGAATTAATTAGTATCGACGGAAACCATAAAACCAACCCCAGTATGCAGATCCATCTTCACATCGGAGGCAACACCATCACCTCCTAAAATGGGCAAATCCACATTCTTGGCCTGCCCATCTCAAGCTGCAACAGTCCCCAGAAATGGATTCATCAGCTACAATACCTTTGGCCAGCACTGCTACATACTATTCGTCGTCTGTCCAACCGGCACGGCGGCGCGCGGCAACATCCCTGCCGTGCGATGGCCAGAGCAGCGGCGGTCGGAAAAATTCTCTATGGCACACCCGTGCTTCAACTGTCGAAGACTAACTTCGCTAAGGTCGAACGCCTTCATCGCGTAACACTACGCACTATTACCGGTCTAGCTAAGCACACTCTTATAGCCGAACTTGAGCGTTTGGCCGCTCTTCCACCGCTCACTACCATCGTTACCGAGTCACAGACGCGTCATCGAATACGTCTAGAGAACACTGTCCAAGGGCGTCGCCTGCTGGCCTGGGATGAACCGCGTAACGACAAAACACCAGCCCTATATGCATCACTTCCCCCTTGGGAGATGCCAGTAGTCACACGCCTCCATCGCCGACCTATAAACCGCGATTTTGTCATTCCCCGGGAGCTCCTCGCTGCCCATCACCGACAAGAGCGAATCCCTGATACGACTGACATATACACCGACGCATTGATTACAAGCAAAATTGCATCTGCATTGCAAAATTGCAATGACAACCCTTCCCTTGATGATGATAGCGTTAGCTAGTCCCTTTGTAACGGGTGATTTCAGGCGCTTATGCCTGCCACCTACCCACGGTGCAACCTACCTCAAGGTGTCCCTCTTCATGCAGAACTCCTTGCGATTTGGGGAGACTTGTCAGGAGTGCCTTGCAAAACTTTGGTTGGTTAGTTCACAGGAAGGGAAATGCGCAGTATCTGTCACACTTGCTCTGTGGACACCTGAACCGCGCCGTAAGGGAAGGAAGGAAGGAGGTAGTGAAAGTGGAAAGAGAGAAAGGGGAGCCGTAGTGGAGGGCTACGGAGTAATTTCGACCACCTGGGGATCTTTAACGTGCGCTGAAAACTTTGAGGGTCAAAAGCTGAAACAGTTGCCATTCGTGCCGGTTCAGGTGTCCACAGAACTTGAGTGGGAGATACTGCACCTTTCATTTTCTGTGAAAAGGACCGCGGATTGAAACGGCCGTTTAGCAGAGCATATCGCTGCAACACTCACAGCTTTAGTTGTACTACTAGGTTCGATCCATGCTAGGCTAAACCTCCACAATTTTGAAGCAATAGATTCATTAGGCGAAATCAATCAGAGGTCACCGTGTGCTACCGCTGACCTTCAAACATGTTCTCGATGAAGTCGGAAAATAAGCCACAACTTTGGGCAGCTGTGTTCCCACCAAAGGTCAACCTCAAAGGTCAACTGACGTGGGAAGTATCTTAGCACGTGAGTAGCAGCGTGGCCAGACACATTATCGGGAGGGTGTCTGCTCCTGGCCCTTATAGGGCTGGGACAGGTAGGTCCCCGCCGCTTGCGGCGGGAGCTTGCCTGCCACCAAATGTTTATATGTTGTAGGCCGTCATTGCACCCGCCACCGCTTTGGTGGTGGACGATGGCTGTTGCGGCGGGCGGCTTTCTCTTCCTCTTCCTTTTCTTTCTTTCTTCTTTATTTTCTCTTCTGATCGCATGAGGCAGCGGAGGTGGTTCCGCTACAGAGCCAGTAGCAATCCCGTGCATTTTCTTTCCCTTCTTCCTACAGTCACAACAACAACAGACACATTACCGCTGACGTCAATGTCGAGTGCACAACCAGGCCATGGACTCAGAACACGCAAAGTTCAAACCACGACGAACTTCATGGATCACCGGAGTCTCTTCACAGCCATAACCAAAGAAAAATCTGCCGAATAAAATTAGATGATCTCTTGATTTCCCTTAAGATGAGAATAGCGAAAGCCTACAATTGCTTTCTATCATTTGCTCTTATCGGCGTTTGTTGCAGTGCTACATATATTATAATTGATTTACAGCAAAGGAAATGCGTCGTATCTGTCACACTTCCGGCAAGTGGACGGTGCACCATCGCGTGGGGTTCCTTGGCGCGCGTTCAAGTGTGGCATTGCACATGACAGGAACGCTAGATAAGAACTAATCACGTGAAATCTAATGGAATATGACAATATCTCGCGCACTGATTTGGCGCGCAACTCTCGCGCACGGGATTTCGTTCTATGAGCCTCAAATGACTTTCGCCCTGAAAGAGCATTACCATGTGTATGGTACTCCCCTGATCTAATGGGGCTGGGACAGTTAGGTCACTGCCGCTGTCGGCGGGGTCTTGCCTCCCGCCGAATTTTTATGTGTTGTAGGCCGTCATTGCACCCGCCACCGCTTCGGTGGTGGACGACGGCTGTTGTTGCGCGGCTTGGTAGCTTATTGTAATGCTGCGTAAAAAAAAAAACGAAAAAAAATAAGTTGCTATTACAGGGTTCGAACAGATGTTTTAATTACTGATTGTTGAGGTAAGTAGTGTCAATCCATTGCGGCAATGAAGCAGCGAGTACGACACGCTTTAAACCCGCTATTATTTCTTTTTACAATATTTCCGCTATCTGCCGCCAGGTGACGCCTGCTCAGAGGACCCTACCGTTGAGGGAACGGAATCACGCGGCTATTTACATGGAACCCGACACAAAAAACACTGAATGCGACACTCAATTCCTTCACACTCGAGTTTAATACATCAGTGCTAGCATGTCCAAACAGTCTGGCCGATTACAAAAAAAAAAAAAAAACGTGTATGCCAGCACTGCAGAAACCGTGCCTCCCCGTACGTTTCTAAACAGTCGGACAGGTCAGTTCAGAGCAGGAGGCGGACCCTCTGCAGCGCCGGATACATAGCACGCGCCGGTTGCCTGCGAGCTTCGGCCAGGCAGCGGCGACAACACAAAACAAAGAAAACACTACAAATTACCAGGCGAGCGAAGAGCCCTCACGGGCAGCGGACACTTGGTCCATACCTAGCTGAAAACATGCATATAGCAAGGTGGCACATGAGGCGTGCCACTGAGCACCGGAAAAACACATGCGCGCTAGTTTACATCACGCCGCAGTTGACGGCGATAATTCGGGACAATGCCCCACGGTGTACAAAAATAATTCATTTTGTACATACATACATATATACATACAAAAACACACATTACTCACAGACCAAAGCGCTATAAAAACACTATAGGGTATTTATACATCATTATACATCCCAGAAATAAAGCATTTGAGCTGCCTTCTCTTGTACTCAGTGGCACGAAAATAGAAATTGCTCACTCTGTGAAAACGTTGGGCGTGTACTTCTCAGAACACATGACATGGGACGTTCACATAGAATATTTAGTCAACAAATTATCACGCACAATAGGTTCTCTACGCCGACATTTTCGTGTATTTCCACTTACTATTAACATTATGCTTTATAATTCACTGTTTTCGTCTATTCTGAACTACTCCTTGCTAGTATGGGCAACAACCGTAGCAGAAAACATTACAAAGTTACTACTCCTTCAAAAACGTGCAATAAGAAATATTACTAAAGCTTCTTACCTCGAACATACAGGACTAATATTTAAGCAGCTAAAAATAGTTAAAGTAACATCTCAGTATAACTACAGGCTTTTGCGATTATATAAACAAGGCATCAGTAAAAAGGACAACACACTAACACTCATAGCAGCGCTTCAAGACAACATAAACACATACGACACCCGTAACCCGGAGCATTGGCACGTTACAGCGTGCCGGACGAACTATGGCAGGCAGATGCTTCGCTTCGGGCTTCCTACCATAGTAAATCAATATTTTGCTAATAGTGGTCAAGATTTCTCTGTTCCTCCCATTAATTTAATCCGCGAAATGTTTCTATAAATACATATGGTGGATACGGGTGCGACTGTGTCTGTGATGAGTAATCAGTTTAGGCGCTTGTTGGGACGCAAAGTGATGTTTGAATATGACCGTGCTTCAACGTTTTGTGGTGTGAGTGGAGAGGCGTTGCGGCCACTGGGTGTGTGTAGTGCGCAAGTGTCTGTGGGTGGTGCAATTTTTCAAGCCGAATTCGTAGTCTTACCCCACTCTACGCATGACATCATTTTAGGAATGGACTTCTTGAAGTTTTGTGGCGCTACCGTGGACTGCCGAAGTCAAGAGGTTCATTTTGATGGCTCGCATCTGCCGACACTTTTTGAAAGTGGCCGTGATGAAGAAACAGTTTTTAGTATTACCGAAGACACAGTAGTTCCACCCTTGTCTGCCATGTTCGTCCCCGTGTCCGTTCCACTTCTTGAGAAGGTTTCATTCCAGGCCATGGTGCACCCAGTTCACTCAGCATGCCTGAAGAAAAATGTAATTATCCCTCACTGTATGATATCCGTGCATCATGGTAGTGCCTCGTTATGGACCATCAACCCATCGTCCGAGCCCGCAGTTTTACCAACGGGATTGAAGCTTGCCTCTTGTGGACCCGATGCGCCCCACGTCGTTGCTTTGGTCACAGATGCTACGAGTGCCATCGTACCTTTGCCTGCTGATGAAACTTCAATCTCCCGCATGATCAGCGCCGATCTCAGCTCACCTCAACGCCGTACTCTTGTGGATATTCTTCTACCTTTTTCGCCTATGTTTGACTTTTCTGAAACAGATGGACCAACCTCTCGCCCTGCACATCGGACCCATCATAGCATCGACACTGGTTCGGCTCGTCCCATTCGTCAAAAGCCATATCGCGTGTCCCCATCTGAGCGCAAAGTCATTCATGAGCAAGTGGAGGACATGCTACAGAAAAAGGTGATACAGGAGTCATCTAGCCCCTGGGCTGCCCCTGTTATTCTTGTACGCAAGAAAGACGGTTCGTGGCGATTCTGCGTCGATTATCGGCGTTTAAATTCTGTTACGAAAAAGGACGTCTATCCTCTTCCTCGCATAGACGATGCCCTCGACTGCCTCTCTGGTGCGTCCTATTTTTCTTGTCTTGATCTCAGATCTGGCTACTGGCAAATTCCAATGGACCCTGCAGATAAGAAAAAAACAGCCTTCGTAACGCCAGATGGCCTTTATGAGTTTAATGTTATGCCATTCGGGCTGTGTAATGCGCCAGCTACATTCGAACGCTTTATGGACACAGTTTTGCGCGGCTTAAAATGGGACATTTGTCTTTGCTATCTGGACGATGTCGTGATATTTGAGAAATCCTTCCAAGAACACAATGACCGTCTAGTACGTGTCTTGAATTGCCTGCACAACGCCGCCCTAATTCTGAACTCCAAAAAGTGCCGCTTTGGAGAGCGCCAAGCGCTGGTGCTAGGACACCATGTCAATGGTGATGGTGTAATGCCGGATCCCCAGAAAACTGCCGCTGTTGAGTCTTTTAAACCCCCGCAGACAGTGAAGGAGTTGCGCAGTTTTCTAGGGTTGTGCTCGTATTTTAGACGCTTTATACATCGCTTTGCTGACGTTGCTTACCCATTGACGTGCCTTCTCCACAAAAACTCTACTTTTAACTGGACACCAGACTGCGACGCGTCATTCCGTCAACTGAAGTTTCTTTTAATATCGAAACCCATCTTACGTCACTTCGATCCTACTGCAATGACAGAAGTACACACGGACGCTAGTGGAATCGGTCTTGGTGCAGTCCTTGTCCAACGGCACAATGAACGAGAGCATGTTATCGCGTACGCAAGTCGTACCCTGAGCAAGCCGGAGCGAAACTACACAGTCACCGAACAGGAATGCCTAGCTGTAGTTTTCGCTGTGCAGCGTTTCCGTTCATATTTGTACGGACGTTCGTTTACTATCGTAACTGACCATCATTCACTCTGTTGGTTGCGGAACCTTCGAGACCCATGTGGTCGCCTCGCACGCTGGGCCCTCCGGTTACAGGAATATGACTTTGCCGTGGTTTACAAAAGCGGGAGGCGTCATGCAGACGCAGATTGTCTTTCTAGGATGCCAATGGCCACGACTGGACCTGAAAGCGACGATTTCGACAATTATATATCGACCCTCGAGCCAGCGTTCCCCGACACGAATGTTTTCAAAACGGAACAGCAAAATGATACCAGTCTGCAGCCTCTCTTTGCCCAAGCCAACGTACCTACAAGCCGTTTTTGTGTGCATGATGGCCTCCTATGGAAAAAGAGTTATTCGCCTGTCGGCCAGCGATACCTACTCGTAGTTCCCAAGACGTTGTGCACGGACGTATTGCGTGTTATGCATGATAATCCAACTTCTGGGCATTTGGGATCGGTTAGAACACTCCACCGTGCTCAAGAAAGATTTTACTGGCCCAGAATGCGCTCGACGGTTGAACAATACGTTGCCAGTTGCAAGCAATGTCAACGCCACAAACGTCCAACTGCAACTCCGTCTGGCTTGCTGCACCCTGTGAAGACCCCGACAGCACCGTTTGATCAAGTAGGCATTGACCTCGTAGGTCCGTTTCCGAAGTCCGTGGATGGAAATCGCTGGATTGTAATCTGCGTGGACTATCTCACACGTTACTGTGAAACCGCCGCTCTTCCATCTGCTACGGCGCATCAGGTGTCGCTTTTCTTGCTGCACTCAGTCATCTTACGACACGGGCCGCCACGAATTGTCATCACTGACCGGGGCCGACAATTCACTGCTGATGTTGTTGAAGAGCTCATGCGTTTATGCGCCGTAACATTCCGACACTCGACGCCATACCATCCCCAGACAAATGGCTTGACTGAGCGCGTCAACAGAACGCTTATCAACATGCTAGCCATGTATGTGGACGCAGGGCATAAGAACTGGGACACCATACTGCCCTTCATCACGTATGCGTTTAATACCGCCACGCATGAGACGACTGGATACAGTCCATTTTTTCTGCTTTACGCCAGACCGCCACGCTACTCTCTGGATACTATCCTGCCCTTCACAAGCCGTGAAGACCCCTGCCTGGCTGAGACCCTCTGTCTCGCCGAAGAAGCTCGGAGAATCGCCCGATTACGGTCTGGTGCTTCACAAGAACGTTCCAAAGTGCGATACGATTCCAGTCACCGGCGGGTCACGTACTCTGTAGGTGATTTAGTCTGGCTATGGCGTCCAATTCGGCGCCGTGGCCTACATCAAAAACTCTTGGCCCATTATGACGGCCCATATGTGGTTATCAAACGCCTTAGTGATTTAACTTATGGGATAGCCCGCCTGACAGCATCGGGTCGCCGGTCTGCCAAAACCGAACTGTGTCATGTTGCCCGCTTGAAGCCGTGTCAGCCTCGCACGACTCACGAACACGCCCAGAGGGCTTCGTCTGAGTAGGGGGGAAATGTCACGCTAATGACGACGATGAGGGATGGTGATGGTGAGGCAGAAGAAGAAGACGAAGCGTTGGTGCCTGGGGCTAGTAGGCTTCACCTTATCCCACTGCCATATCACTGTAAATAAACACCCCTTTGCTATTTCATCGTAACAATATATTTAAGTTAGGTGTTCTGTCTTGCGGCATTTCTGTTTTGTCTTCATGTATTTTTCCTGATATACCTATAGTGCTTTTTTGTGGTCTAATTATTTCTCCATTGACTGTTTATTCACTGTGTGGGCGTGACTTTCTCTGCTGTGAAATGCCGTCATATGCAGGGGCAGCCGGCCCGTCATGCTGCTCTTCGAAGCAGCTTTTTAGCGGCTGCTCCTTTCATTTCGTTGTAGTAAAGGAAAAAATAAAGTATTATTATTAACTCCAAAACATGATGCACTAGAGAATAGCAAGCAATAGAAGGGGGGGGGGGGGGAGAGGGGTTCTAATCAAGTGCAGCAGACATCTCAAATCTGGTCCCCCGTACAACATAGAAGCGCGCGTGCCTGCGCCGCAGAAACCCCGCCTCGCCGTCCGTGTCTAGCTGTCAAGACAGATACTTCCACATGATAAGGCGCGGCGCGCCTAAGCGAGGCACCTGCGACGGCACAGCACAAACAGAACCACAGTGAACACAAGGTGTTCAAAAGGGTTGCGCTGGCGCCTGACGCTGGGGTTCATGCGGACGTTAAACATAATATATGCGAGCAGTCACCATCTTCTCGCAACTATACTCATTCGATGAAAACATGCGAGAGGATCTCGGGAAGATCGCAGTTGGTACGCTGACCTTTAAGTGCAATACCCAATTTGGCAAAGCGCTGTCCCGCGTGGAGGACGCCCCAGCAAGTCAAAATCTCTCACTTCATTTGGCAGCCGACAACCAGCCCACGCTCGCCATTTGGGGACAGCGGTCTCCCGTTGCTCATCAGCTGAAAGCCTGCGAACGGCAACTAGTTCGCTGATGCGTATGGCTGGTAGGTCGCATACATTAACATCTGAGAGGCCAGCATCGATAGTCGACTTTGTCTCGGCAACCTCGCGGTAAAAAGCCAGACATCTGTCCTCCCGTGGGTTCGAACCCAACCTCGGCGGCTGCGTTTCGATGGAGGCGAAACGAAGAGGTGTCCGTGTGTTGTGCGATATCAGCGTTGTTGTTGTGGCTATAGGAAAAAGGAAAAGAAAATGCACGGGCCTGCTACTGCTCTGTAGCTGAACCACCTCCGCTGCCTGACTGATTTATGTAAATGAGACCCCTGCGACTTGGTTTTGTATGCCGGAGACTCCTCTGAGCCGTATAGTTCGAGCAGTAAATAGTTGAACTTCGAGTACAACAACGCACACATTCCACGCAGGTCGGAGGCCTAGATGGCGGTGCATAATGCTTTTTTTTAGAAGTGCGTTCACGAACGAACTTGATATTGCTTTGGAATGTAAATGAGACCAATGCGACTTGGTTGTGTATGCCGGAGAAAGGGGAAGACGGGGAGTTTTAGAATAGGGAAACCCAAGGCTTGGGGCCCCCAAGAAAATAGCGTGCCGTGGCGCAACGTTCGAGTCGACTGGCGAGTTTTAGAATAGGGTTTTACCGACGCAGCGGAGCGGGACTTGCGTTTGTCGATTGCAGCGCCGAGACGGTAAACCGTGAAAGCATAGAAATATATAAAAGCCGATCGATGCTATGTTATTTAAAAGAAACTGCTGTCATTATACAAAGCTATCTTAAAATACCAGTTATATAAACTCTTTTCTTCAGACAAGACGAAATCGGCCAATCTTTACCAATCAAGACTGAGCCGGGAAACCTCATTAGAACCTTCCGCGCTTTCCGACGCCTGGTCCCCATGGCAACCAAACGAGGCGAACTCGCTAAGCGTAGCGGCTCGGCAAATCCGGAAGCAATCAGGAAATATGGGGTGTTTTATCGCCTATATTTGGTGGTTGGGGCAAAGATAGATTCGATAGATTGGGGCAAAGAAATCGAGCAACACATGTATGCGCTATTACAGATTTTTTTTTATTTTTCACACGTATTCCTCTAACAAAGACTCCCTTCTCGGCGGCGGCGATGAGCTTCTGCTTCAGCCTCGCTTACTGCTCTGGATTCTGGCGGCGACGGCGCTGGGCCTCTGCTCTGGCAGCTCGTTAGCAGCAGCAGCAGCAGCAGCAGCAGCAGCAGCAGCAGCAGCAGCAG
>JAJIZL010022524.1:438485-461376 GCA_023969395.1 Amblyomma maculatum | reverse complement strand
CAGCAGCAGCAGCAGACGGAGGACTTCCACCGGTCGTCTCGCTTATGGCTCAGAAAGAAGTGGCAGATAATTTCGCAGTGGCGAACAGCAACGGCAATTTCGGCTCGGGCGGTGCACATATACAGATCCGCCGCCACCGATCTGGCTCTCTGATTGCCACCGCACAGGAGTTGCATTGGAGGAGGAGCGAAGAAAGGAATTAAGTTCGAGCCGGCGCTTTGACAACCGGAGACTCGCAGAAAGAGGGGGGAGGGGGGCGGCGTGTACACCCAGCGGCAAACGATGGGGGCAGAAGCGCGCGCAGCAAGCGGACAACGCGATAAAGGGAGGAGGGAAGAGATAGCAGCGACTGACTGATGCTGCTGACGCCGATAGTGAGTCAACCCTAGCTGCGGAGTTGGTTTCAGGGACAACGCCGCCGATGCCGACGCAAACAATATGATACCCTCGCTTCCGCAGCGCCAAGAACCAGGTCTAGCCGTGGGAAGGTGTCACGTATTCGTCGACGTGCCGGGGCCTACGTGAAATAACCGGCGCGTCGGCAACTGAAGAGCACCCTATCCGCCACACAGGAACAGGGGGGGGGGCACCCTCCCCTCCTCTTTCTGCATGGCGGCGACGGTGTTCTATGCAGTCGCGTTATCTTCACTCTAGCGGCGTCAGCGGCATCCAGCGGTATCAGTCGGTCGCTGCTAGCGCTGGGGGGATGAAAGGGGGGCGGAGCTGGTTACGAGGCCGACGACGATGCCGACGCGAAACCCAGGAACGGACGCCAAGGAGCTGCGCTCTAAAATTCGGTGGCAAGCTAGCGCCCGCTGCAAGCGGCGGTGACCAACCTGTCCAAGTTCCCTGGTTCGAACCCGACCACGGCGGCTGCGTTTCGATGGAAGCGAAACGAAGTGGCGTCCGTGTGCTGTGCGATGTCAGCGCACGTTAAAGATCCCCAGGTGGTCGAAATTACTCCGTAGCCCTCCACTACGGCTCCCCTTTCTCTCTATCCATTTTCATTCCCATCTTCCTCCCTTCCCTTACGGCGCGGTTCAGGTGTCCACAGAGCAAGTGTGACAGATACTGCGCCTTTCCCTTCCTGTGAACCAACCAACCAACCAACCCCATCAGGGGAGTACATAATAAAGATTCCCAGGTGGTCGAAATAACTCCTTAGACCTCAACTAGGGCCCTCTTTCTCCCTTTCCACTTTAACTGCCACCTTCTTCCCTCCCTTCCCTTACGGCGCGGTCAGATGTCCACAGAGACGTGTGACAGATACGGCTCCTGACCCTTCGTGTGAGCCAACTGTCCGCCCGTGGACCGAGGTAAAAAGGTGTGTTTAGAAAACGTTTTATTAGATATTAAACATTTACAGTAGACATTCATATGAGCGGCGACAATTGACCAAAATTGGAAATGCACATGGTTAAGAACAAAGGAAAGTGCACACAAAATACGTCCTAACGAACAAATATATATCACAAATCAGTATATGCATAATGAAGGTGTGTAGAGAGAAATAGTTGGGTACATACATATATACAAAAATTGGAGGACTTTTATGCTTCGCCTTTATGAGAATGGAACGCGATAGCTTTATCGCGCCCCGTTCGCACCGTTTACGTATTTGCTTGTCGCGCTTTTTGCTATTCTCATTTTTATTTATTAATCCTTCCCGGACATAGAAGCGCTGCCAGCCACTTGCCGAAACGCGCGTTGCTGTTGTGGCTGTAGGAAGAAGGAAAAGAAAATGCACGGGCCTGCTACTGGCTCTGTAGCTGAGCCACCTCCGCTGCCTCGTGCAGATAGAAGATAATATAGAGAAGAAAGAAAAGCAGAGGGATTTGGATTGGTAAAACGTTTATTCGGGGCCTGCAGTAGAACGCGCGCTCGCGCGCGCCCTCTCCGGACGGGGCCTACGTCGTCCTCTGGGCACCGGCCGCGTGGCCTGGGTCCCCGCTCGCCGTGGCTGGCTCGCTGGAGGACCTGCTGGGCGGCCCAGAGCTGCTCCTCTTGATTGTCGCTCCCTGCGGCTGCTTCCACTCGCGGCGGGATCCTCCCAGACTTAGCTTCTTCCTGGTACTGGGTACAATTCCACAGCATGTGTGCGAAGCCGGCAGTCTCCGCTCGGCAGACTCTGCATTTGTCTGTCGGGCGCGTCTCGGGATACATTCTATGCATCAGCAACGGACTGGCGAGTGAGCCCGTCTGTAGCTGTCTGAATAAAAAGACGCGAACGCGCGGGCCTCAAGTTGCAGTCGTAGTTCGTCGGCAACTTCGTTGCCGATCCGAGCCGGCGCGATGAAGATCTCGGAGGCCATGCCCTCTCTATCTTATTCCGTGCGCCACACGCATGGCCCTACGTGCACGCCAAGCGAGGAGGAAGTACAGCGGAAAAGTAATTTGCCACTCGCTTAACTGCGTCTTCTGTAAGTCTGTAATTCACATGCTCATAATTATTATTATACGACACAATACATTTCTCTAAGGGACATTTTTGAGACAACACTGCAATCAATAAACGCGCCTTTGTCCATTTGAAACCACCTAGCTGGCATGGCGGAGTGGTTAGCATTCTCGTCTCGCACCCCGGAGGTCCACGTTCGACTCCTTAGATTGGCGATCTTTCCTACTGGCTTTTATGTATTAATGCTTCTGGGATATTTCGCTCACGGCCAACGCCGGACGACGTGGGACGGAGGCCGCCGCCCACGAAACCGACTTTTCTGTGACACGTTGCCCTTAACGCTATTGTGTTAAAAACGCACATTACTCACATACCATAGCACTATACAAAACACTGCATAATAAGCTGAAAAACCGATGATTCCCCAGAGAGCGGAGAAAAATAGAAGGGGGGCGGGTTCTGGGGACGAGTTTCGATGTCTGCCCCCCCGTACAACATAGAAGCGCGTGTGCCAGCGCCTCAGAAACCGCGTCTCGCCGTCCGTTTCTACCTGCCCAGATATATACTAACACATGACGAGGCGCAGCCTCTGAAAGGCTGGGTACATTGCGCCGGCGGGAGTGCGGCACGCCTCAGCGAGGCACCTGCTACTCCAGAGAGATATTTGCAGATGACGTAAGAGATGGTAAGACTCGCCAACTAATAGCCTCTCTACCAACCTTAACGCGAGTACTCGAGCCACTGTCGGGATGCACGGAAGGCCAAGGCCTCCCTTGCTCCTCAGAAGGTGTAGAATGTGACGGGCGGCGAGTGCTGTCCTGCCATCCCAAACAAGTCTCTATAAGGGAGTTGAGTCTGTTCATCACACGGCGCGGGATTGTCGCGATACGCGCCACATAAAGTGTGAAAGCGCACGCTCGTGTCTTGCAGACACTGACCTCAGCATTGAGCGTGAGGTTGAAACGAGCTGCGTCAGAAAGGGCGTGCATTGCTCGCGAGAGAACTACGTCCCAGGTACGGGGAGAAACCCCGCTTGGCTCAAAAAGGGCCCTTTCCTTGTCAGATGGAGGGGAGGATGGAACGGGTGCAGCCCTCCTGTGAGGGTACAGATCTCAACCAAAAACCATCATCATCCTACGGCAACACTGGGCAAGCCCCCCCCGCCACCATAGGTGTTGGAACGCTTTTGTTTTGGGGAGCGGGCGTTATCCCAGCCAAGGAGCTCATGCTGTCTGGATTCGCTCCGCCGGGGCGGGTTCGCTGTGCCAATGCACCGCTCACGCAACGCCCCGGTGGATCGAAGCCTGACGCGAGCAAGACTAATGGCAGATTTCTATTCTTCGATTTTGTTATGATCATTGGATGTCCCCATTCTTCATAAAATTTCTTTGCGCCAAGGTGCCGTACTTCTACTGAAGGTGGAGTCAAAGTTCATTACTGATCTTATTCAATTCGAGGAGACACGGCGTCTTGGGGCTGAAGGCAGCGCGGCATCTCATTGCACAGATTTGGTAGTTGATTTCTGCTGTTGCCACGACGAATTGTTTCCGTTTTTCACTGGGTAAAAAGATTGAGGTACCTCACCGTGCAGTAAGCGGTGCCTGGAAGCTTAACAAATCTCCCAGTCAATCGATGGTTGGCAGGATGCAATCACAAAAATATGTGCCTTTAGCAGTGGCTAAAGGTCACCTGAACTGACCAAAGCGGAGTGTGGTCTGCACATAAAGAGAATTTATTGGATACATATATACATACAAAAACACACATTACTCACAAAACAAAGCACTACACAAAACACTATAGGTTACATATGCATAATAAACTAAATATAACATGATTCCCCTGAGAGAGGAAACCAGTATAAACTAGGAGGGTTCTAATAAAGGATGACATGCATCTCAAGTCTGCAGAAACCGCGTCTCGCCGTCTGTTTCGAACTGTCCAGACGGATACTTCCAGATGATGAGGCGCAACCTCTACAAGGCTGGGTACATTGCGTGGGCGGGAGTGCGGCGCGCCTCAGAGAGGCATCTGCGACGCCACAACACAAACAGAACCACAGTGAACACAAGGTGTTCAAAAGGGTTGCGCCTGCTCCTGATGGCAAGGTTCAAGCGGACATTAAACATCCTATATGCGAGCCGCCACTGAAAGCCTGCGAACGGCTACTAATTCGCAGATGCGTATGGCTGGTAGGTCGCCTACATTAACATCTGACAGGTCTGCATCTAGAGTGGTGTTCCGGGTGCATCCGGGTGCCGAGAGACGGGCCGATCGGGCTCGTCAATTCGAGAAACGCTTCAGTGGACGTCCGGACGTCACGTATACGGACGCCTCTTACCATCCATCGAGGCCAGCGATGGTGGCGGTAGCTCTCGCCCCTCACCGCAACTGGTGCACAGCCTGCAGCATTCGCAATGCAGAAACAGACACCGCAGCTGAGGAGGTTGCCATTGCGCTAGCGCTAGCCGACCCTAATACCAAAGTCGTCATCAGTGATTCTCAACAGGCTATTCGCAATTACGATGCTGGCCGTATCTCTTGCCAGGCGTTACACGTTCTACGTTCTACAGCACCCTCTTCCACATCTACCCCGCCGGGGTGGCGCAGTGGTTACGGCGCTCGACTACTGTTCCCAAGGACGCGGGATCGAATCCCGGCCTCGGCGGCAGCTTTTCGATGGAGGCGAAAAGCAAGGCGCCCGTGTGCTGTGCGTTGTCAGTGCACGTTAAAGAACCCCAGGTGGTCGAAATTTCCGGAGTCCTCCACTACGGCGTCTCTCATAGCCTGAGTTGCTTTGGGACGTTAAACCCCACAAACCAACCAACCAACCAACCCTCTTCCACGTCTCGCTTACTTCTTTGGGCTCCAGCCCACGAGTCGCTCAGCGGAAACGCCCAGGCAAACACTCTCGCTCGAGATCTCAGCTGCCGAGCCAAGAGTATGATCAGCCACCCTGCTTCCGCTGACACTAATATATCACGCGCTTCTCTACTCACCACTTACACGGACATACTCCAGCACTACCGACTCCAAAGGTGCACATATCCTCCCGCACACCGCGATCTAACAAGACGCGAGGCCGTCCAATGGCGCAAATTACAAACTGGCAGCTTTCCACACCCCCTCTTATACAGCAGGAACTTTCCGGATCAGATAGACCCCATGTGTAAACACTGCTCAACTCCGGCCACACTCATACACATGGTGTGGACTTGTACACATTACAACACAGACAACACAAACACCCCAGAGACGTGGGAGTCTCTCCTGTGTACTTCCGAGCCAGCAGACCAACGCTGGCTTATCCAACGCGTGGTGGAGGCCGCGGCATCCCAAAGGATCCCCGCCGACCTCCTCTAAGTCAGCGCAACCGGCCCTTTGACTGGTCCCCTGTTTTTGGGCGCAATAAAAGAGGTTGGTTTATGGTTTGTGGGGTTTAACGTCCCAAAGCAACTCAGGCTATGAGAGACGCCGTAGTGGAGGACTCCGGAAATTTCGACCACCTGGGGTTCTTTAACGTGCACTGACATCGCAGAGCACACGGGCACCTTCCTTTTCGCCTCCACCGAAAAGCGGCCGCCGAGGCCGGGATTCGATCCCGCGTCCTTGGGAACAGTAGTCGAGCGCCGTAACCACTGCGCCGTTCACCACCACATCTAGAGTGGACTTTATCTAGGCAACCTCGCGGTAAATAAAATTTGGAGGACGCTTAAGCTTCGCCTTCAAGAGTGGAACGCGATAGCGTTATTGCACCTCGTCGAGAAAACTTATTAAACGCAAGGGTATTTGGGCATCCTCGAGCGGGTGAGCGAAGATAGTGATCTAAAGAAAGGAAAGACGCTTGATTCTACAACCCGTGAGGGTGCACGGCGAAACGTCAGGGGCGAGTGGCGCGCCACGTGTAGGGGCAGCGCCGCACATTGCGAGGAGGGGTTCTTCTGTGTTTGCCGCAAGATGGCTCTGCATGTGCGCAGAGCGCAGAAATGTAGCGGAAACGTACTTCGCTACTCGTGTAACTGCGACTTCTGTAAGTAACATGCTCATAATTACCGATATACACCGCAGTATAACGTTCTACGGCACGTTTGTACGGCAACACCGCATTCACTAGACGCGCTTTTGTACTGCTTTCAAGCATCGAACTCGTGGCTGAGCGGGACTCCACTTCCGGCCGCCGTAGCGAACGGACGTGTTATGTTGGGCTCCGTTGGAGCGGGTACAGCGGTCATGTCTGGCCGCGGAAACAGGCTTTTTGTTTCGGACAGTGATTATCAGGTTGTACTGCCAAGTTTGCCTACAGGTCGATTTGTTGAAAATACTGTTTTTTTGCACGGTGACATCAGGGCCCGCCCATACCGGGTGGAAGACTTTCGTGATGCGCTTGCTCCGCTTTCGCTCATGCCGGATGTTATCGCCCTGGGGGCGTACCGCATGAACCACGTCTGGGCCGTGACCTTCAAGGACGCTGACTCGATGAAGAGGATACTTCGCTTTGCAGACCTGCAGGTTAAAGGTGCTCGGTGTCTCGTCATCGATCCTGCTAACCGAGACGTCCGAATGAAGGTACACTGGTTGCTGCACAGTGTACCAGACGAAGACGTGCGGCTCGCCTTTGCTGCTTTCGGGAAGGTGACAGATGTTGCAAAGGAGAAGTGGAGAGCACAGGGCGTGTCGGATAAGGGTTCAACAACAAGACTTGTGACACTCAAGTTGAATCCAGGTGTCAAGCTCGACGACCTTCCTCATCAGGTGAGCGTCAGTGGCGAATTGGCTCTAGTGGTAGTGCCTGGCAGGGCCCTGCTTTGCCTGCGCTGCCAAGGTACAGGTCACATACGGCGTGAGTGCCGCATTCCGCGATGCAGCTCTTGCCGTCGGTTCGGACACGAAGAGAGTCAGTGCAATCGCACATACGCAAGCGTCACCGGTCCCGGCAAAAGCGATGAAGCGTTCGAGCTGTACATGGATGAGGCGGACGCTGAGGAGACTTCGAAAGCAGGAAAAGGACCAGCGGACATGGAAGTATTGCAGCCTAATCTTGAAGTCCTTGTGCGGCAGAAGCCTAGTGTTCACGCTAGCCCACCGAGCAAACCAATAGTTACCGACCAAGAGGAATCTGCGTTGGATAACGCGACGAACGACGACGAATCGAACATCGAGGGCGCCGAAGCACCCGCAATGGACGTTACTCAGGGAGCAGCTGGCGTCGGTGCCGGTATACTTCCCGGAAAGCGGCCGCGTGACCAGAAAGATACCGAGAGTGAGCAACTGGACGGCAGTGGCAGCGGGGAGCCGCCACCAAAAACAACCGGGAGGAGCCGGCCGGCCGTCAAATCGCGGCCGAACCCGAACGTCCCGTCCGAGCCAAGGCAGGCGGTGAAACCGCCTCCATAATCCTTTGGCCTGTGTGGCCAGGTGGACTCAGTAAAGACGGTGCTGGCTGTGATCTGTACGGCGCCTGCGAATAACTGGATTGGGGAACGCTGCATGGAGGCTTTATGCACTGTTAGTTTAGTGTTTTGTTACCCGCCACGAACTCTTATTAGCGGGGCTTTTGTTACTAAACATGGCGGTTAATCTCGATGTAACACTTCGTCTAGCATCTTTAAATGTCCGGGGTTTGGGAGCAAGAAGACGACAAAGTGAGCTGCGACGCCTAATTCTTGAAAATGACCTTGACCTAATCGCTATCTAAGAAACTAAGATTGAAAGCGAAGAGCTAACTGATCGTATGGCGTCGTCCTTTTCTTCTTTGTATGACGTATGCGTTTGCCATTCCGTCGGCGCGTCGGGTGGCTGCGTTTTATTTATTCGTAAAAGTTTAGGCAGCAACGTTGCTTCCGTTGTGGCTTCCCAATGCGGTCGCCTTCTTGTTGTTGACTTTTCGTTTTCAAATTATAGTTATCGTGTTGTCTGTGTTTATGCTCCGAACGCGGTGAGCGAGCGCAGAACATTTTTCGAAAGTCTCGAAATGCATCTTAGGTGCGACAAGGTAGTAATATTGATAGGAGACTTCAACTGTGTTTGTTTCGCTCAGGACCGCGCAAAAAATTTGCCAGTGAGGGATAAGAGTGCTCAGCTGCTGCACTCTTTAATTAATGAGTGTAATCTCGAAGACGTTGGCTATTTGTTCTCTTACGACGCACACCCTAAATACACGCATTTTCAAAGGGATAGCCACGCCAGATTAGATCGAATTTATGTCTCTGTTGAACTGGCTTCATTGTGCACAGAGTATGACGTTAAGCCCGTAAGCTTCAGTGACCATTGCTTAGTAATTGGAACATTTGGCAGGAAACAGCGGAGGTCACGATTTAACTGGCACCTATGGAAATTTAACGTGAAGCTTTTAGAGGACGACAGTTTTGTAAGAGAGACAACGAAAGAACTCGATAAATTACTTTCGACGCAGGCCGAAAGCTATATAGTTGAGTGGGAGGAGCTAAAGCAGAGAGTAAAGCTTTTAGCTAACAAAACTGCAAGCGCAATTCGATATGAGGAAAAAAGAAAAGAGAAAGAAATGCACGAGGAGCTTGAGTTTTTGCTTAGCATGGATAGCGTCCAGCCGGGAAGATATGCACAAGAAATAAAAGCCTTGAAACGACAACTTGAAAACATTGACACTGAAAAGTATAAGGCAGCAGTGATAAGAGCAAGGTCGGAAAAATTTTGGGCGGGGGAGACGCCAACTAAGCGAGCGCTGTCAGATGAGAAACGGCACGCGTATCAAAAGGAAATACGGCAAATTGACAACCGAGGTGCTGTAACTAGTGACCCTGCTACTATCAAAAATACCTTTATAGAACACTACAATGAATTGCTTGGCCGTAAACGCGAAGTCAAAATTGGCTTTCAGGCAGAATTTTTGCGCCAAATGCCAAAGCTCGATGAGGATGTTAAAACGCGTCTAGAACGACCCATAAGTTTGACAGAAATAGAAAGTGCGATAGACGACCTTCCAATGGGAAAGTCGCCAGGACGTGACGGGCTTGGCGCTGCTTTCTACAAAGCATTTAAAGATTACACAGCCCAGATTTTGCTTAAAGTGCTAGATGAGTCATACGAACGTAAGCAGGTCGCACCTTCGTTTTCTACCTCGCACATTGTTTTGATTCCGAAGTATGATGAGCCAGGAAAACGCCTGTTGGTGGGTTCTTATCGGCCGATAAGCCTCACCAACGTGGATTACAAAATATACATGAAAGTGCTGGCGAAAAGGCTTCAAAGTGTAATACCGAGTCTGGTTGGGCCACACCAGACGTGCGGCATTAAAGGTCGAAGCATCGCAACTAATGTGCACGTGGTACGAACTGTTTTGGAGTGTTGTGACGCGATTGGATCTCGAGTGGCAATGATACAGCTGGATCTCGCCAAAGCATTCGATCGCGTTTCGCACGATGCCTTGTTCGAAGTATTGACACACTCAAACATAGGGCGAGTGATTGAGGAAGGTGTTCGAATGGTGTATGCGAACTGCACGACACGCATAATTGTGAATGGAGAGCTCACTGACAGCATTCGTGTGCTGTCGTCAGTGAGGCAAGGCTGCCCCCTGTCACCCCTACTGTTTGCGGCCTACCTCGAGCCTCTCTGCCGGTCTATCATAAACAATGAACGTATAACTGGTTTTATGCTGCAGTCAGCACAGGTCAAAATGCTGGCATATGCAGATGACATCGCTGTATTCTGTTCAAGCAGAGAAAGCATTCAAGAAGTTACTGCCCTTGTTGAAAAATTCTGCCGACAGACAGGCTGTGAAGTAAATTGGGAAAAAAGTGCCGGTTTCTGGCATGGAGACTGGGATGTTACGCCTGAATACTTTTCTCGTTTGCAATGGTCAAAATTGCCGACCCAGTATTTAGGCGTGCCGCTTGAATCGTACCGAGATCCCACCCCTTTCTGGGCTGGCCAAGCAGAGAGAGCGAGAGAGAAAGCTGATTCATGGCAGGGCAAGCCGTTGTCAATGTTCTCACGCGCTTATGTGTGCAATGTTTTCCTTGTGGCAAAGATATGGTACGTAATGAATGTGCTTTCGGCGACGCGTGTTAGCATTCAAAAAATTCATCGTGTCTTTGCCGTTTTCATGTGGGCATCAACATGGGAAAAGTGCAGCAGAACCAACCTCTTTCTTCCTGTTAAGGCGGGGGGCTTGGGCCTTGTGCATCTCTTTTTGCGACAGGTTGTCTCGCGTTTTTTTTTTTTCCTTCGTGATCAAAACGACAAATTCTTGAGGACGGTCATGCAAGTACGACTGTGTAAAATGCTTCCAGAATACGTTGTCTGTTCTGGTGAGAATATGAGTGGCGCTTTAAAAGGGTACATGCGCGAAGTTGTCTTGTCTTTCAGAATGTTGCATGCGCGTTTTTCAATGGAATACTTGAGCAAAGTGTGTAAGAAGAAGCTGTACAAAGATCTTCTGGATGTGATGATACCGTTGCCGATTTACCGTGCACCACACCGTGGAGGCCCCGGACAGGATGTCTTAAAGCGTGTGAAAAAGATGCCAGTTAGGCCTTCAGTTAAAACGTTCTTCTTTAAGCTACATTCCAACACATTACCTGTTAAAACCTGGTTACATGAAAGAGGCTTATTCGTTCCCTGGACAACAGACTGTCTCCTTTGCAAAAAACCAGAGACAATCGAGCACGTCTTTCTGGATTGCTGGGACCCAGTCTTTCACTGGGATGTTCTCCAGAGAACACTAAAGAAAGACCTTCCGTTAGATCCGTATGGCATACGGTTCCTTCCAGTCGAGAGTGAGGGTATTCCTTTGGATTTAGTCATGGTCTTGGGCCTCCACAGCCTGTGGAAAACAAGGATGCAAGTGCAACATGCAGATGTCAATACGCGCTCTGTACGCGAGAACTTTATCGAGAGTGTGCTGCTCCTTAGAGAAACGTATCGAGTGCTTTCTGATCCACCTGACTGGATCAGTGTGCTCGATGAACTGGCTGTCCTCAAAAAATTTTAAACCTTTCGTGACAGCCGAAGTCTGGTTGTTGCGAGTTTTACCATTATTGTGGATCTTTTTTGAATTGATGTGAATTCAAAACAGGCAATAAAGAAAAAAAAAAAAAGCTCGTGGCTGAGTGGTAGCGTCTCCGTCTCGCACTCCGGAGACCCTGGTTCGATTCCCACCCAGCCCATCTTGGAAGTTGCTTATTATTTATGAAGTGCATGCCGGGATTTATCGCTCATGGCCAACGCCGCCGACGACACCGACTTTTCTGCGACACGAGCTCAATAACGTTACCACATTCAAAGGCAGTGGTCTGTCCGCTTGTGAACCGAGGTATTGTTCGGGTGTAAGCACACGACGCGCAGAAAGTTCAAACCCTGAAGCAGTGCTAATTGAAGCAGTTACAGCTTGTCCAAGTTGCGAACGTGATATTTGAAAGCACACGTTTCAAATAAGGTAGGCTTCTGATTGCATGTAACCGTGTAATGTATTTCGGTCTCTCCAATCACTGTTTTACACTCTTGCATGTTGCTTGTTGGAACGCATATTAGTATTTATTTATTTCATGCCATCTCAATCACTGTTTTAAATATTGAAATTTCAAACAAAAGCGGTAAATACTTTCTGTATTTTAAACATAAGCAGTTTATGCAAGGAAAACAAATTATTTGTTAACTCTGGGTAACCCTAGCTAAATTGCGATATCAACCGCAGAAGCTTCTTTTGCGTGCTACATTATTCCCCTGTCCCGCCCGATCAGTGTAAGGTGCTACATTACTGGGGACACTTAAGCTCATCCTTTAAGAGTATGAATCGAGAGCGTAAGCTACCAGCCCACATATAAATGAGAAGGATTCAATAAGTTATACATACATACATAATGCTGCTGAACCGAGTGTGGAGCGAAAGCATTAGCTGCCAGTGATCGAGCGTTTTCCTTTTTCTCCTTCGTGGCTGTTCAAGGTCAACCGTGGTGACCGACCGCGAGCAACACGATGGCTCGAAACTTGCGCAGTACTGCTATCGCACAAAATAATAATTATAGTAATATCACAATAAAGAGCGAAAGCATGACACAACATCACTATAGCAATGCAAATGAACAGCAACAAAAGAATGCTAGGATTACCTCACAAAAAGCGCGTACAACGATTGCTTAAAAAGTGTGTAATCGGTTATTTTCACGATATATGAGGGAAGACGTAGTTCCAGTGTTTCGAGGTGTTTAGCTTGGATGAATAAATAACACGTGTCAGTGTGACAGTGATGAAGAGCAACCTTATGGTGATGATCGATGCATGAAGAGGGGCCGCTGTGTGGAATGGTGAATTTACAATGTGAAAATTCATGGCAATAGATTTTACGAAAACCAATGCTACTTTATTTATTTATTTAGTATATGCTGGTACCCTCAGTGAGGTTGTAGGTTTGGGCGAAGGAAAACAGAATCTCAAGGGATGCACACTATACATGAATCAACAAGGATAAAAGCAGCCGCAATAGACCTATCACAAGCAAACAACGCTAAATAAATTCAGAGAACAAAAATGACAAAACGAAAAGAGCGCAATTTTTTTCAGCCAAGGCTAGATAACTACGAAGCAAAGGTATGTGCTGTTAAAAATATTACCTTGCAATGAATTCCAATATCGAATTGCTTGCGGAAAAAAAAACCTAAATATCGTTGTGTGTTCGATATTCGGTTATGAGTTTAGAGTGTTGTCGAAACATATAAGTACTGATTAGGGTGAATGTTTAGTGCTTCGGGCACAACAGTAAAAAGAAATTTTAGGCGGGTATTCTTCACGTGAGAACTAATAGTCGCAAGTCCAGCTCGTTTTAGAAGTTCATTTGGGGAATCGAGGCGGTGATACTTATTAAAAACTTGCACGCCATCCGGATAATAAATCAAAGTTCTTGTGTGAGGAAACCAGCATATATGCCTTTTTCGATGAGTGACCGTACAAGGGATGCGTATGCAAGAACCTTTGGTTTCGAGTGCTTTGCGATTTCAGCGCACGTTAAAGATCCCCAGGTGGTCGAAATTACTCCCTAGCCCTACACTACGGCTCCCCTTTCTCTCTTTCCACTTTCACTCCCACCTTCCTCCCTTCCCTTACGGCGCGGTTCAGGTGTCCACAGAGCAAGTGTGACAGATACTGCGCCTTTCCCTTCCTATGAACTAATCATTATTATTCAGCTAAAGCGAATCCATTCGAACGTCTTAGTGAACAAAGGGCGGTAACTGACTGCTGTTACATATGACACGTGCTTGTCCGAGCTGAAATCCGAGAAAATGATTATTCCGAGGTATATATACTCGTTAACAGCCTGTAATGTCTTGTCGTTACGTTTATAAAAGAAAGTCAACATCCTTTGTTTTCTTGATACTTTATTCCCAAGTAATTTATCTAAATGTAGTACCATTTGCCAATCGCCGCACAAAGCTGCTATTTTTTCAATGGCATTATTTTGTTGAGGGGTTTTTGTTTAAACATTATGCGTTGGTCGACAGACATACGCACTTTGACGTCTGTATCGATGATGATATCATTTATGTAGATTAGAAACAGTATTGGTGCTAGTACTGTGCCTTGCAGGACTCCTGACGTTACTTCAATGCTATCTGAGTCATAGCTTTCCTGGACGAACGGTCGGCGGTTCGAAAGACAAGCTTCTATCCAGTTAGTGATTACGTTGATACCAATAATGTTTTGAACTTTGAAGATCAATTCGGAGTGGGGCACACGAGCTAAAGCTTTTGAAAAGTCAAGGAGAATCATATCTGTTTTCCCGCATTTATCGATCCTAAGTCATGAATGGTTTCCACCTGCTTCGTTGTTGTGGATAATCCCTTTATAAATCCGTGCTGATTTTTGTTGAGCAGTCTATTTTCTTCCATGTAAGTCATGGTGTGCTTGAGTGTAATATGGAGTAAAATTCTGGGCGCTGTCGAAGTAAGAAAATTTAAGAGTATACTTGGGGCCAGTTGGTCAGTCATAGTTCAGCGAAATACGTAGCGTATGTCCCATCATTAGGATACAATACGCCAGCGCATACCTAGAGAAATTGATAACACTCTTCGTTAAAAATCTAAAACTCCCAAAAAACCCAAAAGTTATCGCTCATGATATAAGGTGCAACCTCAAGTACGTATTACAAACTTCTTTTTTCCCGTAAGATAAAGGGGCGGTGTAGGAACAGCCACCTTTCACCACCTGCCTTCAAGGCCCCGCCGACTCCTTCGCGGTGTATCTTAAAGAGACGAATGGCAAAATCCTACCCTTCCCCTCCTATCTTTGTTTCTCGTGATTTGCGTCTTATTAAGGCGAAAGCCTTTAATGGCTCAGCCCCGCTGGGATGGTGCAGTGGTAAGACGCCCGACTACTGCGCCGGAGTACCCGGGTTCGAACCCGACCTCGGTGGCTGCGTTTCGATGGAGGCGAAATAGAGGTGTCCGTGTCCTGTCCGATGTTAGCGCACGTTTAAGATCTGCAGGGGCCGAATCCACGAAAAAGTTCGCTTTGGAACGCGTTCGCTGTGCCGTGACGTCAATTTGACGTAGGCATCGGGAGGAGAAGGGTGGGATGAACGCTGGGGGCAGAGAACAGCCAATCGGCTTTGCTGGGCGGTCCCATCTCGCGGTTTGCTCTGCCTTGGCGCGGGCCTTCTCCTCGGGAGTCGGAGGAAACGACACCCAGTTTTTCTCCGTGCCGACACGCACGATTGCCTGAGCGACGGCCAAATTTGTCCGGCTCATCGACGACTGCGGGAGCCGTATAGTTGCCTCGCTGCCGACTGCCGCCTGGAAGCCTCCGGTAGCGAAAAACCGCAGCGCGCCGAGTACTTTCCGCTCTGTTGTGAGCGCCCTTTTCCTCATTGGACCAAGGTGGGGTTTTAGCTCTTCGCATAGCCGGCGTACAAGCCCCTTCGACAGTCTGAAGTGCCTTCGGAAGGCATCGTCAGGCATGTCGAAAGGATCGTCATGTGCGCGCGACCGCCAAAGCCACCGATCACAATCGCTGAGCACTGCGAACAGCGCGGCGACGGGGGGCTCGTACGGCATGATTCTCGCGCTGTAGCGAACGCCACTTACCGCGTTCCACACACAGCGACCGAACGCGTTCGCTTTCATTTGATTGACATGCCTCGTGACGTCAACGAAATCCGTGGCCCCGCCTTCGTGAAATGGCGTCACCGCCTGCGGTGGCGGCACGCGACCAATGGAGCGAGGAGGCGAGAGAGAAAGCGAACGCGTTCACAAAGCGAACTCTTTCGTGGATTCGGCCCCAGGTGGTCGTAACAACTTCGTAGCACTCCACTACAGCTCGTCTTTCTCTCTTTCCACTTTCATTCTCACCTTCATACCTTCCCTTAGGTGCTGTTAACGTGTCCACAGAAAACAAATGAAACAGTTACTGCGCCTTTCCCTTCCTATAAATCAAACCCATTTAATTGCTCATACTGCCCTGGAAAAAAATTTGGAGGACTCTTAAGCTTCGCCTTCAAGAGTGGAACGCGATAGCATTATTGCACCTCGTTCGCACAGCCCACTCATTCACTCGGTATGCTCTTGAGTCACACAAAGACAGTTTTCATAACACTTCTAAGCGCACTGTACAACTTTTTTCTAATTATTTGTTCAAGCAAGTGCTTCTCACAATCTACATTATCGCACTGTGTTGTGCAGACTACAACGTTACTTGCTCCCGTGGCCCTTTAGCGTTCACACGCACTGAGTATGTCGGTCTGTCACACATCGCAGGGGACGCTTTCCCAGCAGAAGCGCTACGGCGCAGCGACACGTCAGAGGCGTCCGGCATCAGACGCTGCACCTAGCAATCGCGCTGTGAGCAGAAAGAGGAGCCGCGTCGCCTAAACACCACTGTTCGAGTGACGCACGCTGGATGTTGGAAGGGGAGAGAGCGAGAAAACTTATTAAACGCAACGGTATTGGGGCATCCTCGCACCGGTACCCGCGCGGCCCGAAGGGGAGAAGCGGATGAGCGAAGATAGTGATCTAAAGAAAGGAAAGACGCTTAATTCTACAACCCGTGAGGGTGCACGGCGAAACGTCAGGGGCGAGTGGCGCGCCACGTGTCGGGGCAGCACCGCACATTGCGAGGAGGGGTTCTTCTGTGTTTGCCGCAAGATGGCTCTGCATGTGCGCAGAGCGCAGAAATGTAGCGGAAACATACTTCGCTACTGTGTAACTGCGACTTCTGAAAGTAACATGCTCATAATTACCGATATACACAGCAGTATTACGTTCTACGGAAAGTTTCTAAGGCAACACCGCATTCACTAGACGCGCTTTTGTACCACTTTCAAGCATCGACCTCGTGGCTGAGTGGTAGCGCCTCCGTCTCACACTCCTGAGACCGTGGTTCGATTCCCACCCAGCCCATCTTGGAAGTTGCTTTTTAGTTATGAAGTGCATGCCGGGATTTATCGCTCACGGCCAACGCCGCCGACGACACCGGCTGTTTTGCGACACGAGCTCCTTAACGCTACCGCGTTAAAATGTGTCCCGCTTTTGCCGCGGCTGTCGCATGGCGTTCCTTGGCACGTGTTCAAGTGTGGGATTGCAGATTGCAGGAACCCTAGACAAGATGAGACTTCTCGATGAAAGGCGCAGTGTCTGTCACACTTTCGCCGACAGGTATGCGTTTAGACGGTACGCCATCGCTTCTGTCGCGTGGCGTTCCATGGACGCCTTCAAATCTCCTCCGGAGTGCTGACGGCGCCCGATACTGCAGCGCTCCTTTTGGCGTCAGGGCTGCCACCCCTCTGTATGAAAGCGAGCCATTACACCTCTTCTTATATCCACCCTTCCATAGTGGAGGGCTACGGAGCATTTTCGATCATCTGGGGATCTTTGACTGCACAGACATCGCACAGCAGACGGACGCCTCTCCAGTTAACCTCCATCGAAGCGCTGCCGCGGGCTTCGAGCACGGGCACTGTGCCTAGAACGCCGGTGAAGTTTGATGCGTTCAACGGAATGCTGGTAGAGTTTGATGCAACGCTCTGCAGCAAAAACTTTCGCTCCACATTCGGTTCAGCAGCATTGAAACACTGGAATTGTTTTTGTGCACCATCGAGTCTATAATCCAGTGACCCAATTTCGTGTAATAGGGCTAGTTAAAACCACCGCTGGGGGCTACAGTTTGTAAAACTTGAAGTGCTTGAAGATTATGAGGCATAAAACGAAAAGGCAGTTTTTTTAATCTACACCAGTGCAGCAAATATCTATTGCAGGTATAGCGGTGTAGGTGCTTACAAAAAGTTGTCTTAACCAAAATAGTTAAGTCAATCTTGCCCCACCCCCGCGGGGCAAGAGTGACAACTATTTTAGTCTTTGGTACTTTCAAATTGCGCACCAACCGCAGTATCTGTCACTCGTGGAATCGCGCTATCATCCTCATGGTAGACGAGCGGAATTATGAAGAGCGTTTCACCAACTTGCCCCGGCGGGGTGGTGCAGTGGTAAGACGCCCTTCTGCGCCGGAATACCCGGGTTCGAAAACTTCCAGGCCTGCGCGTCACGTGACTTGACGTTGGCTACGTCACGACGCGGAGGCTGATGGCACTCCTACCGTTTGTGGCCGTGGCGTCGCCGGCGTAGTGCGGGCTGCATCGCGCTGCGCTTGTAGATCCCATCATTTTTGTGGCAGGCGCGATGTTTGAAGGTGCGAGTTGCGTAAACGACGAAAGAATGTCCCATGCATTTATGAATGTCAGCTGGTTTCTATTTACCGCAACGAACATCGCGAAGCAAGCGGGTGGAGTAATTTTGCATGTGGCCTATTACTGCGTCATATGAATGCATCATGTATGCGCCTGTGCGCATTCTTGATTAGTTTTATTTTGTTGACAAGTGCAGCCCATTAATGCGATCGGTCATGAATGGGGGATGCTGGTTATTTTTTTTTCATGGTCACCTTGTTTTTGTTTCGTGGAACTGGTAAGTGATTTAGTGCCGTCTGTGAAGCACTGCTAATGTAACGCTATTTGTGAACTGTAAATCTTAAATGAATTTGAATCATATCAAGCACCATTATCACTTTGTTTTGGTTCATTATATTGATCACGTACCATTAATATTGTTTTAGCTTTTGAGAGATTGACATATACTTTTTCAGGCAGGAAAGATAGGCACGGGGGTTGAGGAGATGGTTGCAGGTGGAAAAAAATGTTCATCACAGCTCTCGAAGGGCTAAATTGATGCTGCAGACTAAGATACACTTTTGCTATGAAGCAACCAAACCTGGATAACAGGGTGACCCAAGCAATGTTTATTTACAGTTAATTTCGCTCACTGTCGATACAGTGTAGTACAATACAATCTGGCGGTACTCTTGAGCTTTGTTTTTTATTCGTGAGATATGAAGGGCACCCAGGGAACACGCTAGGCACAGACCCAGGTCGCAGGCGTGGCACAGGCAATGACACCTCTATCACTTTTCCTGTCTTCCAGTCAGTATACGACGTTGTTCGTTCCAAGCACGAAGGGTCGAAGTGAACAGCACAGACCTACAGGAATGCAAAATATGCGTGTGAGGGACATAGTATCAGTGCAAGAAAATTGCTCTCGTAAATGGCAAATGCCCAAGCAAATAAATTAAACCAGCAATTTATGAATTTCTACCATTACATTCTTAGGTTCCCTTTTTCACTCATGTAAAAAATTGGCAAGTTTACTGCCACAAATGTGACCTTTGTGTAAAAAATAAGCAATTTACTGGTTCCTTATTGACAGTAAACTTGGCAACATATGCTCAAACAACGGCAATACATCGGTAGTAAAATCTAAAACTTTCCAACGGCGTGCTTTTTTCAACGTGCCGCATATTTAAAGTTTTACGCGAAAGTGTATACAACTCGTGCGCCCGAAAAGCCGCCGGCGTTGTAGTTCGCATGATCACGTCGGAAATAATCGGAACACGCGCATGAAAGGCGCGATTGAGGCTTCCACCGAGATGCTGTGATGCGAGAGAGTTACTGCACCTATCCTTTCCTAAAAATGCCGGTTGAAATGTTCACCGATATGTCGAGATGTGAGAGGTACTGCGCCCTTGGCTTTCTTGATAATAATTGTGGATATGGGAAAGGAAATGGCGCAGTATCTGTCACAAAGTTCGTTGGACACAAAACGCGTTTGTGGAATCGGCGTTCGGAGAAGCGTCTTCAGAGCGCAAGCAGTGTAGGGGTGGAACGCTCACGATGACACACTGATGCTTTCGCGTTTGCAGCCTTAACTGCCCTCTGATTTTGTGGAGTCGATGTGCACAAACGCGTCTTTTGCGCAACCAGCGTTCCGGTCGAACGCTCATGATGACATACCGATGCTTTCGCGTTAATAGCACGTAAGCAGCCTTAAGCCCTCTGAATTTTTTTCCCCTCAAGGTTACCTTCTGCACTGAGGAATTTTGCATCAAAAACTCCTGCACCTCTGAGAGCTTACACATTGACCACGCAATAAATAATGTAACGCGAAGGGAATATATTTACATAAACTTTACAAATGACTCAACCGAGGCAGCGGCAACAGAGAAGGTTGTAGCCGTACTTCATACAGCGGACATTACGGCTAACAAAATTAATACTTTCTCTCAGCACACATGTCAACGCTTCATCGGACCATTCACACGCATGACATTCTTGGAGAAACGAAATAGTTTGAGAAAAATGAAAACTAAAGAATCATTGAAAGCATTCTTACCTTGGTATATGAAGTTGGCACACGAAATTCTTCCTCGGAATAGCGCGCAACCACTTCTTGAAGGTGTCTTTCTCCTTCGGAAAAGAAAACACTTGAACTTTCTTCTCAACATTATAGTTGCCGGAACAACCCGGCACTCAACACTTGTTAGGCATTGCAGCCGTCGATAAACGCACATGGAAAACGCGCACAAACGCCGATGGCGAGCGATTTGGTCGAGCGCAACAGCGGCGTTCACATTGCGACCGGCGGCGAAGCACTCCAGGCACCGACTGCACGGCGTGGCAGCGGGGAGGGGCATGGCGAAGTGACCGCCGGCAGGATGTGACGTCATATTTTTGGGCGCAGGCCTGGAGGCGTTGGTTCGAACCGGACCTCGGTGGCTGCGTTTCGATGGAGGCGAAACGAAGAGGCGTCCGTGTGCTGTGCGATGTCAGCGTACGTTAAAGATCTCCAGGTGGTCGAAATTACTCCCTAGATCTCGGTTCCTCTTTCGCCCTTTCCACTTTCACTCCCACCTTTCTCTCTCCCCTTACGGTGCGGTTGAGGCGTTCACAGAAAACAGCCCCGCCGGGGTGGTGCAGTGTTAAGACGCCCGACTACTGTGCCGGAGTACCCGGGTTCGAACCCGAACTCGGCGGCTGCGTTTCGATGGAGGCGAAATAGAGGCGTCCGTGTGCTGTGCGATGTCAGCGTACCTTAAAGATCCCCAGGTGGTCGAAATTACTCCGCAACCCTCCACTAAGGCTCCTATTTCCACTTTCCTTTCCGCATTCCTCCCTTCCCTTAAGTGCTGTTAACGTGTCCACAGAAAACAAATGAAACAGTTACCGTGCCTTTCCCTTACTATAAATAAGTTTTTTTTTCACATAAAACAAGTGAGGCAGTTACCGCGCCTTTCCCTTCCTATAAATAAATCAGTTTCATTTCGCCAACTTCAATGTGTTTTTTTTTCAATGTATCTCGAATATGTTTCTTAAATCGGCAAACCAACTGTTTTTGTAGCTCTGCTCATTAGGCGTCTTAGTCCTCATTTGCCTTATTCGCACCGACTGGACACGCTCGTGTGGGGCTTTTTTGGGGATTCTTTAAGGCGGTTGCTGACACTCAATTTTTTCACTGTGCGTTTCTCTATACCTGTATAGCCTAAGAAAGCAGATTACTCAGGTTCTTACTGTCTTTGTTCCCAACACGGTTGTATCGCCAACCTTATCTGGAGTTTTTGGACACCACTGTTCTAAAGCCTGTTCAGCAAATGTGCATTCAGGCAGCCACAAAAACGTTCTTCTTAAACTACACACAGCGACATTGCCTGTCAAGACATTTCTTCATGATAAGGAGATGTTTGTGCCCTGGATTGGGAATTGTCGTCTCTGTAACGTACCTGAGACAAATGATTATTGCTTTATTCGGGGCCATGATGCTACGTTCTTTTGGGACATAGTACTACAAAGAACTGTTAAAAAGGACATTGAAGTTACATCGTATGCTATTAGATTTTTGCCTCTTGACAAAAAGCCTGTGGTGCCTTATGATCTATTTGTGTTGATGGGACTGTTAAGTCTTTGCAAAAGCTGTATGATGGACAGGCGTACCGAGCCACCAAGATCTTCCAAATCCGTGTTTCGGGAGCAGTGTGCTTTGCTGAGGAAGAGCCTCCAAACTGGACGCCGTACCTAGATGCATGTGCGTGCCTTCCAGAATTTTGATGTTTTGATCATGGTGCATTGTCTGGCTAGGGATATGGCGGGCTCGCATAAGCAGCCCGGTGACTTCAGGCATGAACAAGGTGGAGCTTTTCCATTTTTTATGGTTGTATTGCCATGAAATAAAGAAAAAAAGTGAGCGTTTTAAGACGCGGATCGTGGCACAGCGACACAGCGCTCGGCTAGGGACCCGAGGAATAGAGGGTCGATTCCCGGATGGAGACTGTTTTTTTTTAATGAGGAGAAACACACACCTCTCAAGCGTTGCAAGGCAACGCACCTGCACTGCACATGACGTCGCTCGGTCGCGGCATACCGCATACGGCATACGCGAAGCTCGGCTCCGACCTTCGTAGTGAAGCTTTTCGTTTCAAAGGAGAAAGGAGAGGGAGGGAAAGACGCGCGCCGCTTAAGCCGTCGTCCACCACCGAAACGGCAGCAGGTGCAGTGACGGCCTACAACAGATACAAACTGAAAGATGGCTTAGCTCTGCTATGGCTGGATATATGCAGCGAAAATGAAAACGGGATCAGAAGTTATGGTCCGTTCGATCCAGCTGCACTCTTTGCACCAGTTCCACAAAGTTATGCGGCGGTGCCGCAAGCGTGCAACGCCAGTTCCAGCACTTCAGGTGCAGAATCGGCACCAGCTGCTTCCACACGAATGGTACAGTGCAGGGCGGGCCGTCTGCTAGCCTTGGCGTCGCCAGCAAGCTGCGGCCGGCTATGTGCAACATCGCGTCTGCCGACGCCAAAGTCCCGCTTAACTTGATGAATTTTCGAATAGCACATGACAATGAAGGTTTGCCATTATCCAGCCGCAATGCTTCTGGCCTGGCCGTTGTAATAAACGGCGAAAACACCCGATGTTAATTATTGCACCTGTCAACGAGAACACGACCGAGTTCGCCAAGGAAAGCCTATGCGTACTCACAAAAGTAGACACACGCATGCGGTGTAATGAACGTTGGGTGTGATGCATTCGGACTATATACTTCAATCATGATATGTGCGCTTCGATCGCCGGCTGCCGCAAAAGGTGCATATATGCAATTTGCACAACACGTAATTAATGCGATGTGCTATTTGAAAATCTTCATGTTC
>JAJIZL010022524.1:393061-433559 GCA_023969395.1 Amblyomma maculatum | reverse complement strand
CATCCATCCATCCATCCATCCATCCATCCATCCATCCATCCATCCATGTGACCTCGTTTCGGGGGCATGCCTTATATGGACATATGCCAATCACCATTCAATCGATATTTAATCATTAGCAATCGGAGGATATCGGAACATTATTTAGGGCATTTTCAAGATAATATCATGATAATTTACGGCCAATAATAAAATAGATGCCCATAGGAACCCATGCATTTGGAGGTCAGCGTAACTATGACAACTATCACATATAGTTGGGTTGTCAACTAACACTAACCAGACAATAAATAGCGCTCAGAAAGTCCAAGTCAAGGTTAACTATCACTAACCAAAAGAAATGGTTACACGTTTCGAGGCGTCCATAGCCATTATATGGTGACGTTATCGACCGTGGCATCATGATAAGATGAGACGTCATCACGACGTCACATCCGGTCATATCTGATAATCGGAGGTGATAATGGCGTTACATTCTGTAATGACATCTCGACTGGTGATGACATCACCAGGAGATTAACGCATCTATGAAGTTGACACCGCCGGGTGTTCCATCCCGGCGTCCGTGCGGTGCCTTTTATTTGGCGTTTCCTGGAACGCCACACTACAGAGCATATATTGAAATAGACGCTGTACAGGAGGCATCAACAGCATTTAAAATTGTTTGAGAGCTGCCCCGCCGCGGTGGTGTAGGATATCTGTTGTAGGCCGTCATTGCACCTGCCATCGCTTCGGTGGTGGACGATGGCTGTTGTTGCGGCGCGCGTCTTTCTTTCCCCTGTTCCTTTTCTTTCTTCTCTATTTTTTCTTCTGTCTGCAGAGGCAGTGGAGGTGGCTCAGCTACAGAGCCAGTAGTTAAAGTTAAATTGGTTCACAGGAAGGGAAAGGCGCAGTAACTGCCACACTTGCTTTGTGGACACCCGAACCGCGCCGTAAGGGAAAGGAGGAAGGTGGGAATGAAAGTGGAAAGAGAGAAAGAGGAGCCATAGTGGAGGGCTGCGGAGTAATTTCGACCACCTGGGGATCTTTAACGTGCGCTGACATCGCACAGCACACGGACGCCACTTCGTTTCGCCTCCATCGAAACGCAGCCGCCACGGTCGGGTTCGAACCCGGGAATTCCGGCACATTAGTCGGGCGTCTTACCACTGCACCACCCCGGCGGGGCGAGAGCCAGTAGCCGGTCCGTGCATTTTATTTTCCTTCTTCCTGCAGCCACAACAACACCGGTGGTGTAGTGGTAAGACGCCCAACTGCTGTGCCGGAGTAGCCGGGTTCGATCCCGACCTTCGGCGGATGCGTTTCGATGTAGGACTAACGAAGTGGCGTCCGTGTGCTGAGCGATTCAATGCACGTTAATGGTGCCCGGGTGGTTGAAATTACTTCGGAGGCCTCGACTACCGGAACCCCTTTCTGTCTTTCCGCTTTCACTCCCACCTTCTTCCATTCCCTTACGGCTCGGTTTAGGCGTCCACAGAATGTGTGTGACATATACTGTGCCTTTCCTTTCCTGTCACCCAATTATTACTAAGGCGAAAGCCCTTCATGGTTCATACTGTCGTGGACAAAGTGTGTCCTGCGTTTTCGGCGGCTGTCGCCTGGCGTTCCTTGGAGCGCGTTCAAGTGTGGAATTGCAGATGGCAGGAGCGCTTGAGAAGGAGACTTCTGAAGGACCGGCGCAGTATCTGTCACATCACGGCCGCTCAATGGCTGGGGAAACGCGTATTGGCAGAAGTTACAGTTTCCGCCGTCATTCTCCGCGGGGGCGCCACCACTCCAGGACAAGGCGCCGCCGCGCCGCCGGCACGGACGAGCAGAAGACGCGGAAGGAGCGTGTGTTATCGTTTTCACTACTCAGCATAACAGCGTCCTAAGCGTATGCAGCACCATGTCAGGCAACTGCTGTGGGCCGCTGTGCGGAAGGAGCGCGCTGGCTGGGTTGGCGCGTGTTATCGTTTTGACTACTCAGCATACCTTTGCCATATCGAAGACATTCAGGTCCAAGGAGGCACGTCAAAGCAAAGGCTAAGCAAACAAACGTACGAAGCAACAATCATGACAACCAGATACACAGTGGCGCAAATTATGTACCTTCTTGATCACAGTATCTTACAACAATGTCTTCTGTGTGCCTTACGAGTGCATTGCATTTAACCGAATCTTATTTTCAGCTTCCGATACGCCCTAAAGCAGGCTCTGAAAGCGGGTCTATAGTATTGCTCTTTTGCAGCCTAATGCAATTCAAAGGCGGGAACGACAAAGTTGACGCAAGGGCTGCAGTTTTCACCTCGGAGAGAATACTGAAGGTGCCACTAGCGAAAAAAAAATTATATCGACTGATGTTATACACATTTTACCATGCTTTGTGCAGGTTGGCATCTTGCAAGCATCAGTATGCAAATGCACATATCAACAATAGGAAGCTATAAAACTTGGCATTCGTGATTATGAAAGTCGTACCTTGCCAACTGCCATATCACGTCTGCTGCGAGAGAGTTTTCGAGTCAGCTTGGATTCATTCATGTGTGGTGTGAACCAGCAGCTAACATAGAGTTAGCACCGATTGCATTCTTGGCTGCTTACCTTGCACGTCCATTTGAAGTGAAAGTATGAATAGTTTTACAAAATCTCATGAATCATTTTTATTTATTCTGTTTTCAGTGCCTGTCCGTGTTTTCATTATTTATATATTACCGAAGTTTAAATAACTTCTAGTGCTTACTTTAGAGTGTCAATAATTTTATTTCATTAGTCCCCATCCATTTATTAACTTTGTGCCTTGTGATTCCTGCAAAACCATGTACTTATCAAAATTCTTGATGATAGACGCCTAAGGTATCTGAAAATCACCATGCACCTTTGTTAGCAAGGTGATGAAGTGCCCGCAGGTCATAAGAAGCAGCAAGCTTTGCAACATGTTAATTTCATCCCTTCTTCCCTATTTTGTGCAATTTTCGGAGTTGATTTGCGAGAGAGAAGACCGCAGTCACACTAAGGACCTAACCAAACTAATGCGACCACTGCTGACCAACTGGACAGGTAACATCAATCAGACAGTGGAAAAAATCACGCTTGCACATGAACCTTTTTCGAGAAAAGTTCTTCGCTTGTAAAGTAAGCTTGCGTGTCTACTGTGCATCACGTGGCTTCATAATCAAACGAGAAAAAAATTGCCTGAGCCTGCGTGCGTGTCGTTGAACTGGCTGTCTTGTGTTGTTTCTTTTGCAACAGTTTGTGTTAGCTAGTATGTTTTGGTGGTGGTACCCACTTGAATATTATTTCCAGTGAAAACGGAGGAGCAGGCTGAACAATAATGTTAAATGCTACGTCCTGAATTGTAAGTTTCCAGAAAAGTGCACGCTGAATAAATGGCCCCAAACCATGTCTCGATTTCAAGATTGCAATATCTAATACGTTATTACAGTGGTTGAAACGCAACTAAATGGGTGCGCACTCAGCGAAGCACACGACTGCCTCGTTCTCGTTGTAAACGGAACACCACGAATGACTTGGAAAAGCCTAGTGATGATGACTTGCCGCTATCACCTTATCATAGCAAACTTGCACATAGCATCACATACTGTGTGAAACGCCGCTCATAATCCTAAATTGAGCAAGCGCCGACCACGCGGACTCCGAAACGAAAGCACAGCCACGGTCGCTGCGCTCAGCTCTCCGCCCGGACTCGTCCCGGAGCGGTGGCGCCGCAGCGGTGACGGTGAGAACTAGGCGCAATACTGCTCTTCTGGGCGACGCGACGGGCCGCACCCGAGTGCGCCTCCATTGAGCGGCCGTGGTCACACTTTCTGCGACAAGTGTGCGTTTGGATGGTACGCATCGCTCCTGTGCGTGGCGTTCTTTAGTATGCTTTCAAGTGTAAAATTGCAGATGTCAGGAATGTTAGACAAGATGAGACTTCTGGAGGACAGGCGAAGTATCTGTCACACTTTTTCCGACATGTGTGTGTGGATGGTACATCATCGGGGTCCGCTCCCGTGGCGTTCCTTGGCACGCTTTCAAGTGTAGGATTGCAGATCGCAGGAACGCTAGACAATATGAAACTTATCAGGTTTTCGCCTCTCATTACTTTAGTCACTAAACTCCCTCCTAATGTTTATTATTATTAAGAAAAGGCGTAGCATCTGTCACAATTCTAGTCAATCACAAATAGTCTCGCTGTCAATGCCTAAGCAGCGCGGCGGGGAAGGCTTCCGCCCGGAAGCACTTTAGTGAATTATTGTGCCTCTGAATTGTTTTCACAATATTTGATTGAAGATGTTTTCAGTCTTTCAGCGTGTTTGGCTAGAATGAATAAATAAATCTGGTTAATGCGATATTGATGAAGAGCAACCTTATGCTGATGATCGGCACTTCATGAGCGACCGCTGTGTGGAATGATGTATGTACTATGTGAAAATTCATGGCAATAGAGTTTAAGAAAACCAAATTTATTTTATTTCGTTATTTAGTATATACTGGTAACCTCAGCGAGTCTGTTGTAGGGTTGGGCGAAGGAAAACAAAATCACAAGGGATGCACAGTATACATGAATCAACAAGGATAAAAGCAGCTCCAATAGACCTATCACAAGCAAACAACGCATTGCAAACTCAGAGATAAAAAAAGACAAAACGAAAAGAGCGCTATGTTTTCAGCCAGGTGGCGGTAACAACTTTTATTGCCACAAAATGCAAGGAAATATTTCGAGCTGGGGCGAGTGCAGGGTGGCCGCCAGTCGGGGGCGACTTCTTCAGCTCGCGTGACGAGGGCGAGGTGTGTAGTTTTTCTTGGGCTGGCCAACAGCTTGTCCCATTCCTCCGCTGAGGGAGCTGGCAAGAGTGTCTTTGGAGGGGGATATCTGGCACATTCCCATAGAATATGGTCTTGGGTGACCTGCGTACCTTAACCGCAGTGCTGGCATGCGGGGTTATAATCTCCGTTCGTAATTAAAGATAATCGGTAGGGGCTAAGACTGGGCTTTGTTTGTAGCCGTCTAAGTGTCGTGGCTTGCGCCCGGTCCAGATCGAGGTGGCGGGGTACGTGCATCTTACCTCGCGATAAAGGGTTATCTCCGCGTATGTGCGCGGCGCCTCGACGGGCGCTTCCGTTCTCGATAGATCTCCCATATCCCGGTTGGTTAAGCCTCGGGCTAGACGGTCGACCCCTTCGTTTCCGGAGTTACCCGTGTGAGCCGGAACCCATACGATATTGATGTTGTGATTGAGAGATCGGTTGCGCAGAAGTCACGTCACGAGCGTGCTTACTGAATGTTGGCGAAATTTTGAACGGCGCTCTTTGAGTCGCTTAGAATAGTTTTGGTGCGGGGATCCGCGATGGCCAGTGCTACTTCTTCTGCCTCGCATATGGAGCTAGCATGAATTGTTATGGCGTTAATGAAGGTTGACTTTAGAGTGGCCATACATGCCATGTATGCTCCGTTTTTTATATGTTGAGCTGCATCCACGTACACTGCTTGTGGATCGTTCTCGTACTCTTTCTCAAGAGTGTGTGCCCTCGGCTTCCTGTGGTCATCATGTTTGCCTGATAGCATGCTTTTGGCTATTGACTTAGCAGCTAGTCTACTAGTAATGTTAGCCGATAAATGGGATGTTGAAAGGCTAGATAACTTCGAAGTAAATGCATTCGAAGATGTGTTGTTAACAATATTCTTCGCCCGAGAACTAATAGTCGGAAGTCCAGCTCGTCTTTGAAGTTCAGATGGGGAATCGAGGCGGCGATACGTTCAACAGAACGCTGGTTAAGTTCGATGCAATGCTCGGTCGTCTGCAGCCAAAGCGTTCGCTCTACATTCGGTTCAGCGACGTTGAAACCCTCAACCCTTCCTGGGAAGCAGCATAACTTATGTTTACTTGCATTGGGTAATGCTAAACCGTGTTCGTAGCTGTTTGTATAAAAGTTTTTAAAGTAATATCCACATATTTATGCTTTGCGGTCTTTACAGCCTGTTTTAAAGCGCATGATAGCTAAAAAACCGTGTTTTTATAATGAGGTATCAAGAACCTATGTTTAGATTTTCTTAGGATTTATATTTTTGTTTTATGTGAATAAGTTTTCTGGAGATCCAGGGATTAATTCAGCGAGATTTCTTTCCTTTTCTAGGCCTATAGAGCGACATGCATTGATCAACAGTGGATTTAAGGAACTTACACTTCTCGTTAACGAGGATCAAACTGTCTGTGTAGAGACGTGTGAATTCAGAATGCCTATAGGCTAAATTATCTAATATAGAGACGTCATCAGCGTTTGTCCAATCGTGCATGAGTGCTGTTGATTGTTTTGCCTGTCACGGTGTGCCAGGTTTCACGGAGCATATCACTGCTTTATGGTCGGCAATACCATTGGTAACTTCGCAAAAGATGTTCTCTTTTTGAATGGTGTCGCTTATGAATTTTATGTGCAGGAGGCTGCTACTTCTTAGCGTAACCCGCGTGTGAAAATGTACAATTTGGTTCAACCCAAAGTTAAATGCTAATTCGAGGCGTTTATTGGCGCTATATTTGTCAACCGCTCCACTATCTAGACGTTCGCACAATATGCCGGGAAGATTGCTGTCACCTGTAAGAATAAGTTTCTTGGATACATGGACATGACGTTGAATATATTGCGTTGGGAGTTCAGAATATTTTGCCTGCGTCAGGCGGCTGATATAGCGTACCTATAAGGAAGGTGGTTTTATGAACTATTATGTTGCACCCAAGCTCTTCGATACCGTCGACATCAGGCAGCGGCACAGTAAAAAAGGTCACCAGGCAGCGGTTCAGTAAAAGCCAATGCCTCCAACACTTTTAGATCTGTCTTTTCTAATGACAACATAACTCGGCGACAATATATGATTATTGGAAATGTGTGAAAACAACCAAGTTTCCGTAATTGTGAAATCATCATGACTGTATTCAGGGATGAATAATTCTAAATCAACAGATTTGTTGAAACGCTGCGAGCATTTATATTCGCTACGATTAAGATTTTCTGTTTCTCAGGCTGTAGCGCTCTTTCCTTTGAATTGTGGAGTTTCTTTTGATGGCCACTTTATCACTTTTGCTGTCCATACCAACCACAATTTCATCTTTAACCTTTATGTTGTATTGTAGTAGTATGACCTTTTTTCTCTTATCCCTATTAGTCTTACAACTGCTCCGCAATGTTTCCTTATGTTTCGCATCCTCAGCGAGAAGTCTTCACTGATCGAAGTCGCGGAACCTTTCTCGTGTACTTCAGGTGCGATCGCATATAGAATGTTCCTTTGTCGCCGATCTTTCGGCCATTATGGATAGCCCATTTTCAAGTTTTGTGAACGCATCAAGCTTTGTACTAATAGTACCCAATGACTTACTGATCCTTTTGCTTTCATTCCGAAGTGAATTTACATCAGAAGCCACTTTCTGAATTTCAGCTAACACGTATTCTATGTTAGGGCCGGGATTGCATTTGACGCCGCCGGCAAGCAACAAGAGACGTTTCAAGCGCACTATAAAGTGATTCCACACCGGAGAAATCTGCGTTGGGCACGTCAACACCCCTAGGTCATCACCGTGATAGCATTGATCGAAACGTTTGCTTACCTGACGCAAAAGAAGAAAAGGATTCATGATCATCATGCTCGTGGCGGTGTCGCCGTGCCAAATGACAGAATCTGGCGCGTATCTCGCTTTAAAGGCGCATGGCCTCGATATAGTTGTGGGTTCAGATGCGTCGCCGAGCTGTCCAAGAACTATATAGGGTAATAATTCTGGCTGATGCTCGAAATGGTGAAAATAAGGAGTTGCGGCATGACAGTCAAGGCTATTTCGCCTGTGGAGGGCAAAGTGTATGTGAGCCAGTTATCGCCAGATGCTTTGTTCCGTGTGGCCGGCAGGAAAGCATATAGGTTTTGAAGCAAAAGAACAAAAGGATTCATACGATCCTCGTGCTCGTGGCGGTGTTACCAATGACAGAAACTGGCGCGCATCTCGCTTTAAAATCGTATGTCGTCGATGTCGTTGCGAATGCAGATGCATCGCCGAGCTGTCCAACACTGTAAACTCAAAACCACCCAAAGAGGAGTAAATGGGCCGCGGTCTAGCGCACTCTCAAAAAGGTGTTTTTTTTACTCCTCGGCTATCGGCTTTAATCTCTTGTGCGGAGAGGTATTTAAGGGGTTCAAAGGAGTAAACATTTTACCTCCCTGAGAACAGGGGTTCTTTTTGGAGTTTATGTCGGGAGAATAAGGAGTTATCCTCGCATCTAATAGCACTGTTAAATACTCCTTTGAGGTGTATTTCGGTTCCTTCTGCAAAAGTAGTTTAAACCGGTAACTTTGGGAGTAATTTTCCTCCTATAATGTGGTATTTCGATGTCAAAGCAGTATAGTTCTCTTCAATAGGGCGCTCATTTTAAATGCTGCACTTCCACACAAGCCTAACTTCAGAGCTTTGTGTTCCAGAGCAGATGCATCAGAGGAATTATAAACACTGATTTCAATGTTTTAGCTGATGTTTAGCTACCTAACATTTCAGACCAGTATTTGGCAGCTGGTTTTGGAACTTTGCAGAGAAGCAAAGGTATAATACCTTCACCTCCACTATTTGTTAGTCCATCTCAAATTCGTAAAAAGTAAAAACAGAGATGGCATACTTCTACCGTTTAGGACACCTTTTTAGTCATTGATTGTCGACATTCAGGCATCTTGTTATCGCTGTTTACAGGAGGTGACGTCGAAGGAGGCTCTTTTTTGAAGAAAGAAACCCACACTAAAGCAGTTGCACACATATAAACTTGCATATTATTAGATGGTTCTGGTTCAGTTTCAGTGAAGTGGAAATAAACCAATTAAAAATATATTTGTAGTAAATCGTCCATTGTTGAATTTACGTTTTTTTGCGATGAGCGATTAGGGCCAGTATTACATACCAGTAAAATAACCTATTCAACTGAGAGCTTCTGAACACGTTTTACGGGATATTAGGATCTGCACAGTTTCTTCCATGCCGACAGATGCAACTGATGCCGACTACGGCTCTCATATCCTCATTTGCACGAGTTCAAGAGCCCTACGGCTCTTGCAATCGCACTCGCGGTCGGAGTCTGTGGAGTCGTTTTTCTTTTTATTTGTTGCCTTATCGGTATTGGCAGTTTTAATAGCAGCACGAAAGACCTCGTGTACCGGAAACGAAGAAATGAAGCGATGAAGCGAAATACGTTAATTGTTGCACTTTTGCGATGCAAGGAGCTCAAACTCCCAAAGCTGACACCTTTTTCAACAGGACGCACAACAAATCAAACAGGTAGAGCGCAATCGTTTCCACCTAGTTGACTTTCCCCGTCAGGTGGTGATGTTGGGAAAACACTTGTGGATGATGAAGTCAATGTTTCCTGATAGATTATTGATTCGGACTCGCAAACATTCACATTAGTGACTGAACCATTGATTATACGAAATCAGCCTTGGTTTAACCCAGCGCCTTTTAAGCTCTCTGTCTCTAACATTGGCGGAGACGGCACCAATAAGAAATTAGGCGACACTGCCATGCATTCGATGGTTAAGGAAATTAAAATAAAGTTTCCTCCAACTAACCAAAGATTGGGGAAACGATATCGGCTAATCAAATTGTCTAGAAAGTAGAGGTCCCAAGAAAAAATACAAAGAGCCCTGAAGTGACTGCAACCCAAACCTCTGCTTTCCCTGCGTTTCCTCTTCCACACGTGCATACTAGACAAATGTTGAGGGAACAATCGTTAAGGTTTTTGATAAAAAAAAGAAGAAAGCTGTCGCTGAAGCGTCAGGCACTTCGTGGTGCCTGTAGCTTAATCAGGCGCCTCTTCTGAGCACCCAAAGCTTAAACGACCCAATGACGCCTCATCACGCACTGGTCAGCCACCGTACACCTGCTTCATTGCACATGAGCAGAGGGAATGGCGCGCACGTAGCGAAACGAGAAGGCATAGAATAAACAAAATCCACTGGCCACATAAATGACCTTCAACGCTGTGAACACTGTAAAAAGCTGCGCTTTGGAACCACATCTATGGTAAGAAGGCAAGACGGGGACGGAACGAGCGCTCTACAGCGGCGGGTGCCGCCGGCCACAGTACAGCAGCCACCGAGCCTCCGTCGTGCGTCCGCGGTTCCACCAATTTCGAAATCGCCGTGACAGGGGACAGGCGCACACTGAGCAGCTGCCTCGCGTCATACACTCTGTGCGGTAGACGCAATACCGCATCAGAAAGTTCAGCGAACTTCACATACCTCATGTCTGCTGTCGAAATTCCACGTTGCAATTCGACATCGTCAAAGAGCAATGAACATTTTGATAGCCTGTGATTCAAATGTCCACTTCGTTAGGAAAACGCCATTTATCATGCTATGAATAAAAAGAAACACTACATGTTTCAGTTACGTCGCTGGGTCTTTTTAAAAGACGGAAAAAACTACCCAATAATATAGGTAACATTTTCCTAGTTGCCGTTCATAACTTTATCAAAATACATGAGCCCCGATGGATTCCTATATTTTCACCGCAGTCATAGCCTGGGCAGCGTTACCGTAGCAGTAGGACATAAATAGCAAAGAGGAAGTCTACGTCCCAGAAGAACTGTTTATACAGCCGGCCATAGTAAAACAATGAGGCATGACTGTACTGCCATTGCATTCCTTCTACGGAAACTAAAAATAATTTTCTAAGGTAGTCACTTTATTCACCACTGGATAATTCGGCTCGACAACAAAGCAATCCAGCGCAGCCTGTCGCTGCACAGGGACTAAAAACTGGCAATTTGCATGTGCGTCAATGGCCTAACCAGCATAAAGAACATTTTCACTGGCTTTTCAGCCAATGAATATGCTGGTTATGCTGGTTATCCCGGCCGCTGCACGTAAAGTAGCAGCTTGTAAACGAGAGGCCGTAGGTACCTAAGAAACATGCGTCACCAACACCGCCATTTCAACCCGCAGAAACAGCAGCAGTCTTCAGGCGTTGTTCAATAACTAGTTTCTTTGAGCACTTTGTTCCATAGGTCGATGGAACGCAGTCTTTGCATCACGGCAAGCGCGCACAAAAGAATACGGTCGAAGAGCAGGCGATGGCAATTATCATGAACGCCGATGCGTGGCACGCCGCCATGTTGGCTCAGGGAAGCTAGACCTGGCAAGGGCTCTCGCTGGTTGACTGCGCCGGAGAAGCAACACGAAAAGTTCCTTGGACTTGCTGGCTCTTCAAAGGCAGTCTGTGCAGCAGGCGACGGTAATATGTGTCTGGTATGGCGGCACGCACGCGTGAAAATACACAAGCAGATGCACCAAACGAGCCAGCAGCGATGAGAACGTTGTCACCTGCTCGCACGGGGAAAAGTGGGCTGCCGCAGGCGGCGACCGGGCACCCAGACGCTGTGGAAGGAGTTTTTAAAGCTTTTTAATGTCTGGAGGATTGTTCATAACGAAAACCTTCAGTTTGTAGAAGGAGCATAATCATGCGAAGACTCAATTTTACTTCTTAATTTTGTGACAGTAGTATAAAAATGATGTCCTCATCTTCCAATTTCGCAGTAAGGAGTATAAAGGCGACGTCAACCATTTATGCTCCTTTTTGTGCTTGTTTATGCTTACAGTGAAGAACTAGATGCGGCAGTACAAGCTGATGCTGGAGATGCTGAAAACCCGGAGTGGCGGCACAAGAGGTAAGGCTCGATACGCCAGCGGAGGGCAAAGTGATGTAGATGAGCTAGTTATCGCCATATGCTTCTTTCCGTGCGGTCAGGAGGCAGGCAGATGGGTTTGAAGCAAAACAATAAAAGGATTCATGATCCTCACGCTCATGGCGATGTCTCCGTGCCCAATAAGAACGTGCCGCAATATTGTTTTATTACGCAAGCTTGCCATAAGGCATATTAAAAAAACCCATGTAAATTATTTTCCGTAAGGTACCAGAAAAGGCTCTTGCTCTTATCGTTGTCAGTGAGCCATCTGAAGAAGTCCTCTTTCCTTGTGAGGGTTAGCATCGCTTCCTGCAGAATCTGTGTCCTTGATGCCCCTGTCCCTGCACAAATCCACAGCAATTGGCAAACATCCCCTTCTGCAGCTGGTGCGGAATACTTCAGGCATGTTTTGGGTCCGATGTCTTCTTGAGTTTCCTATCAGCATGTTACCGACGGGGTAAGGGCCTCCCCAGCTCTTATCCTTCTGAAGGAAACCTTCTCCAATCTCGTTAAGTTATGAGGGAGGGGCAAAGTACACGGGGGAATAAAGGCACGTGTACGTTTCCCTAAAGAGGATGCTAAGATGGGAACAGCGGAGCGTGCATCAAAGAGGAGCCTGGTGGGGGGTGCATTAGTGTTTGAAACTTCGTGTGTGTGGTGGTTAACTTTTCTCTGCTCAGCCTTTTCAGCATCATCTAGTGCTCAGTGTATCTGGATGGGCATCTTTGTTTTTTTTGAGTACGTGGATTTCCTGGGTTACACATAGTGTCTTTGTCACTTTCTTCAGTTGCTTTATGGCGGCTAAGGAGTCTGTATAGATGTAGGCTTCTGTTATGGAATCTATTTTATTTATGACCCCCATAGCAACACGGATTGCATTGATTTACGTCACAAGCGGGTCCGGGTATTGTGAAACATATTCTTTATGATGACGATAAGCTCTTTATTTACTCCCAAAAGAGGGGAACCAGCCAAAAGTCTGGTTGCACTGCTTAGAGGAGGTCAGCAGGGATCCCTTGGGACTCTGCGGCCGCCAATGCGCTCAAAATGAGCTGGCTCTGTCGGGCGAGCTCGGTGGTACGCAGGAGGGACTCCCACGATTCTACTGTAGCTGAATTGTCTGCGTTGTGGCGTGTACATGCCCACATCATGTGAATGAATGTTGCCGGTGGTGAGCAGTGTTTGCGCATAGGTGCAATACGATTTGGGAAACGTTGTTATATAGCCAAGGGTTTGGAAAGGTTTCTGTTTGTATTTTGCACCAGTGGATGGCGTCGCGCCAGGATAGTTCACGGTGTGCAGGAGGGTATAGTCACCGTCCAAGTCGACAATGCTGCAGGATGTCCGTGTGCGTAACAAGGCGTGAATGAGTGTCTTGGGGAGTGTCAGAGGAAGCAGCAGGCTGAGGAGGGTGCTCCGTCCGGTAGCTTTGTTGCCGGGCTAGAGTATGCGCCTGTGCGTTCCCGCTGAGCGCCTCATGGGGTGGGGCCCATAGGAGAAGAGAAGGTGTAGATGGTGAAGGGAGACATCGGAGGATAGTCTGTGCTTGCCTGGATATACGACCTGCATCGAAGTTACGAATTGCTTGTTTAGAATCGCTGACGACTACTTTGGTGGAGGGGTCAGTCAGAGCTAACGCGATGGCAACCTCTTCCGCGGTGGTAACAGTTGAGGCATTGAGGATGCTGCAGGCATTGTTCCAGATTCTGTGCGGTGATAATGCAACCAGAACCGTAGCGGGGTGAAGGGGGTGGTGGGCAGAATTTGTGTTTGTAACGTCGGAGTGACAAGCAAAACGTGTCTGGAGCTGCCGGGCTCGGTCGGCTCTGCGCTCTGTATGATACTCTCGAGCATATGTTTGGAAACCAGAGGTATACGAAGACTGAATCTCTGCTCAGACGTGAGGTCCATATGCATTGAAGTCGCCCCCATAGCGGTAATTCCTACCCGGCGCAGCACTGCGCGGCCCGTACGTGTCCGCGACAGGCGATCATATTGGGAAGTTAGAGTAGCTTCAATCAGCTCGTCGATGTGTTGGAGATCCCGAGGGTCATTAGTTCGGCGTTGGAAGTGGACATGGGCAGACCCACTGCTGTCTTGCATGCATTCCATAGTGATGCATCCAGTCGCTCCCGATCTGTTCGCGTGAGGCGAAGGTAAGGATATACGTAGGCAATGCGCGTACAAACGAAGGCTTGTGCGAGATGCCAAAGGTTGGATTCGTGCATGGCCTTATGCTTGTTGGCGACTCTCTTGATCAGGCCGCAGATCTGGATTACAGATTGATCTATTCGCTGAAGTGTAGTGGCGTTGCCTTCATTATCTTGTAGATGAAGGCCCAGGATACGGATTCAGTCGGCAAAGGGTATGGGGGCGGCCTGTACTTGCAGATTGAAGGATGTCAGAGACGATCGGGGGCGTCTACCTCGGTCGGGACAATAATGTATTCAGACTTGATGGCAGAGCAGGATAAGCCGACTGTGACCAGGTAGGCACCAACGTGATCGATGGCTGTCTGCAGAGTCTTGTCGATCTGGCCGTCACTGCTGTGTGTAATCCACAGAGTGAGGTCGTCGGCGTAGAGGCTATGATGCAAGAGGGGCTGTCTACCAAAGTTTGGGTAGGCCAAGCAGCACAATATTGAACAGAAGTTGTGAGAGTACCGAGGCTTTGGATGTACACCGGCTACAGGAGTGACGATGGAAGGATCTCCTGGGTCGGTGTCAAGTTGCACTGCTCGGTGCGTGAGAAAGTCGCGTATATATGCGTGCGTTCGTTGTCCCAACCCTAGGGTCTGGAGGTTCTGCAGAATGGTCTCATGTCGGACATTATAAAAGGCCTTCGTGACGTCTAGACCAACTATGACTTTGTTGTTTAAACTGTTCTGTGTCAGCACCTGATGCTTGAGAAAGAGATGATGTCTGGAGCCACAAGGTGCAGTCAAAAACAAAATATCGTGCCTAGGACTAGGTGATGTTTTTCTAGGTAACGAAGATGGGTCCGAATTTCATGTTCCAATAGTTTTTCCAGGCAGGACGTGAGAGAAATGGGGCGGAGGCTGGAGAGAGTAGGTGGTTTGCCCGGCTCGGGGATGAGCACGAAGTTTGCGCATTTCTAATCTTGCGGAATAGCTCTCCACTCCCAGCATTTTTGCAAAACGTCTGTGAGCGCATGAATCGAGGTGCGATCGAGGTTCCGAAGCATACGGTTAGATATCAGGTCCGGCTCTGCAGCTCGGCTCGTACCTCCGGTAAAGTGATGGGAGCATCTAAACGGACGTTTTCCTTCCTCTGATAAGGAGGGAGAGATATCACTGGCTCTGGGCTGATGTAGGTGTCTACTAGCTCTTATTTGAGAGCATCTGAGGCGCCAGGAAATTGGTGAAAGATAGGCTGGAGCTGCTGGCGAGCTTGGCACCTGCTCTTTTCAGGGTTTAGGAGTTGACGGAGTAGTTGCCAGGTGCTTCTGGTATTAGGAACTTTATTGATCTGGTCACATATAATGTTCCAGTTTTAGCGTGTAAACTCTGCGGCATAGTTCTCGAAGTTTGTATAGACTTGAGCGAGTCGTCACCGATGATCCCGGTGCCACTTGCGAGTTTGCTTCAGGGCCTCCAGCTTGAGCTTGCGGTCCCACAGTTGGGCATAATATCGGTCGTAGTTTGGTACAGAGGCCTCCACAGTCACTTTAGCAGTGATGTCTGCAACTTGTTTGAGGATGTCGGCTGACCAGTCGGCGATGTCTGTGATAGCTTGGGACGAGCCTTGCTCTTTTCGCTTGGTGCAAAAGCAGTCCCAGTTGTCCACTCTAGCTTGTCGCATACGCTGTCGAGTAGGCTCCTGCATGACAATCTCCAGAACGTAGTGGTCGCTTCCGAATGTTTCCCGAGTATTGCACCAGGTAGCAGCGATCCCCGGTCCCGTAAAGGCGATATTCGGGCTTGTGTCCGCGAGACTCTCGTTCCTTTTCGAGTAGGTTGAGTGATAATTGTTAAGATGTTAAAACAGGAGTGTGTGCCAATTGTCCGAAAGCAATCGGTCTTTAAGCGTGCGTAGTGGTGACCCCATGCTTGATGCGGAGCGTTCAAATCACTCAGTATATTTAGAACTTGCCCTCGCGCTAGCTGCTGTACTCGGAGGAAAAGTGGCCCGAGGACGGACTTGCGTGATCGGGGTGGGCTGTAGACGTTGAGCTCGAAAAGGCATTGCCTGGTCGCACGAGAGGGTCGGGGGAGAATTTCGAGAAGGGTATGGTCTGGGAATGTGGAGTCTAGCTCATCTAATAAGGCCGTAAATGTTCGCCTAATTAGAGTAGCCACCTGTCAGTTTGCTCTTGTGTAAGTGTATGTCATGTGTAAGTCATTATGTGCCTTTAGTTCAATGTGTCTTGGGATAGTAGCCGCTGTTCTGCCGCCATTTGCTATAATTGATGCGTCCGTATATGTAATACAGGTACCTAGAAGTGCATCAACCAGAGGTCGAGATGACAACTTTTTTTTACGACGAAGCCGAGTAGTCTTATTTGTCGTAATAGTCGTGAATTCCCACGGAGGGGGGTCGGCCATTAGTGGTCTTTGCACTGTCACTTCCTTATACAAAGATGCTATGGGAACAACATACTTTCGCGTCATACTGCTTGCTGCCTTTCGTTATTCAATTGATTCTGTAAACGTATTCAGCTCTGCAAATTCTTGGAGAATTAGTATAGGGGTAAGTTTTGGTAAGGCCGTAATTGTGCGCATTGCCTGTCTATTTATTGTTTCCAGTTTCTCCCACTGCCGTATCGTGAGTCTTTGGAATTGGGCCTGGTATAGTACCCTCGGCTGTAACACCGATTAATCAAGGGTTCGACGAAAGTTCGTCTTGTTATGCATGGTAGCAGAGTAAACAGTGGAACCATATCTGCAGTTCACTGTCGAATTCGAAAAGAAAAACGACCCGCCTATTCTCAACGTGCTTGTGTACCGAAAGAACCACGACCTTTCTTCCCTGTGTACCACAAGCCCACACACACTGGACGTTATCTGAATTTTAACTCGAACTATAAATGGCTCACAAGAAATCTATCGTTTTTCACTTGTAACTTTCACTTGCAGGAATGGATATCCCTCCCCTCATTTTATTTCGAAGATTGAGAAAAACGTTTCGTAACCTGGGATAGCCACTCCCAAGACATTTCGGCTAGCGCAATAATCCTTATAGGCTGTTAGCGAGGCTCTGTCCCCCGTATTTTCAAAATATGACTTGCGCATTGGACACGTGCTGACCAGGAAGCTTTGTGATAGGCTTGTTAATGCTAAAGACCCCCTGCCTTCTGTTCGATTCCCTGGTGTGCTCTATAAGATACCCTGTGGCGATTGCAGTGAAGTTTATATCGGGGAAACTGAGAAGTTTGCACGAGAATTAAAAGAACATCAGCGTGAATTCCGAAACGATAAGATTACTACAAGTGCACTGGCAGAGCACGCGCACAAGACGGGCCACCAAATTTTCTTGGACGACGCTACAATCTTAGTCAAAGACAAGAATCTGACAACGAGGCTGCTGCTTGAGTCGTCTTTCATTCAAACGACTACCGGAGTCAGGAATCGCACTACAGGGAACATGTTATCAATCTATTTACAATCTTTACATCACTAGCTTCGGCTTTAAATTTCTATTCCCTCGCCTTGTCCGCCTCATTGTGATTAAGAAACCCGTAGGGGTTCCAAAACGTCTTTCTTTTTTTTTGACCTGGTCAGTGACTGCAATCCTTTGTACTCTGTAACACCGATTGTACAAGACGTCTTGCCATGTTCGCTCGAGCTCTTTTTCCTAGAAGAAATGCCTTTTAGCAAGTTTAAGAAAGGCGCAGCTACGTTTTTCACCTTATGGAGCCATTGTGCTCCTTTGCCGGATTTGTGAGTTTCTAGGTTGGTTGGTTTGTGGGGTTTAACGTCCCAAAGCAACTCAGGCTATGAGAGACGCCGTAGTGGAGGACTCCGGAAATTTCGACCACCTGGGGTTCTTTAACGTGCACTGACATCGCACAGCACACGGACGCCTTGCTTTTCGCCTCCACCGAAAAGCTGCCGCCGAGGCCGGGATTCGATCCCGCGTCCTTGGGAACAGTAGTCGAGCGTCGTAACCACTGCGCCACCCCGGCGGGGTTTGTGAGTTTCTAGGACAAGAACTCTCAGCTCGTCCACAAGAACTCTCAGCTCGTCCACCTCTTGCAATGCCTGATTTTCAATTTTTAGGGTGACTCTTTCCATTGCCAATTGTTTGCTTCCATTCTTGTTTGTGACATGAATGTAACTGAACTTTTGAGATGGCAATTCTGGACTTGCATCTTGGAAGTACTCATCTGTGGTATTTAAAGCCTCTTGGTCGTGGCATCAATCTTCGGTCGTGACATCAATCTGCGTGACATCATCTGCGTATATCATGGACCGCCAATTTCCACGCCAATGGGATAAGTGCGATAATAAATGGCAAAGGTGATAACACTGACCCTTGTGACACGCCTCTGATCGAGGTGTAATTGCCAGTTTTTTTCCGTTTATTTGGACAGCAAATGTCCTGTCCCTAAGCAGATCATGTACTGCTCTTATGACCGGCAAGGAAATGACCATACATTCCATGTTGCTAAGAATCTTGCCATGTAACACGTTGTCTTATGGCTTCGCCACGTCAGTAGCCACTACAGTGCGCACAAGGCGGCTATAAGGCGACACGTGTATGACCTCTTCAGCTAGCATAGCCAGCCCATTTTCTGTGCCAAGGTTTTTTCAGAACCCAATTTGTCAAGCATGGTATTTTTGATTACTTCCCAACCACCATGATAGGTGGGTGGCTGTCATCTTCTCATTAATCTTGCAAATTGTGGGTGTTTGCAAGATAGGCCACAAAGATTCTAGGCTTGTGGGAGGTTGCCCAGCCTGTGGTATTGGGACTCCTACCGAGTGTTTCCATCCGAGTGGAATCTCTCCTCCTTGGCATACCTCATATACCACATCCAACAAGCTGTCAACTGCAGTTCCTTCTAAATTCTTGAAGACTTCATAAGGAACATTGCCATGTCCAGGTACAGTTTTACCATTCGCTTCTTCTATAGCAGCCAATAACTCCAATTTGGTAAATGGTGATGTTATTCCTGTTTTATCAACCGCATCCACTGTCGGTGAAGGGGCCGGATACTGTGCACTGTTCGGGAAGAAAAGGGCAGCTGCCTGATCTTCAAACTCCTCTGGCGTGAGCTGTAATGCGAGTCTAATAATTTCTGAATGATCATTGACCTACCGCATCTTTTATTTGCGAAGGAAAGTTCTTCAAAGGGCCTTGTTGGTCGTTCCTGAGCGCAAATGACTACAGAAGTGATCCCATCTCCCGTGAGCCAGCTATTATTATATCGGCGTGCCTTTGCCGTCACTATGTTTACCTCAATATTTAGTTACATGTCTTCAGGATGCTGACCAACCTGCATCTCGGCCCGTTTTCGGCGTGCCCAAAGTTTTAGTAGGTGAAGGTGAGGGGCTGGCTGATCTTCGTTCCCTGTGGTTGTAATTGTGTGATCCATGAGTACTGTTTGAAGGGTGCCCCACACCATCCCATTCTGTTAAAGAAGCTGTCTTTCGAACTTTCTTCATATGTCCCAAATTAAGATCAATAATAATGGGGGCATGGTCACTACTCCACGCAGCTAATTCCGCCTGTCATTGTGATGGACCAGGGCTCTTCCACCACGCCAAGTCTGGTGAGTGTGTTGGTGTTGAAGGTAGTGGTGCAGCTCCATAATGAGTTAGCAGTATAAATTCCATTTCTGTGAAGCCAGTGTGAACTTGATCACTCCATTTAGATTCATAATAATATCCCCATACAGTGTGTGGAGCGTTAAAATCTCCACCGATTAGTATCGCAATTCCAGGGTATGAAGGACGAATATGCTTAACCCATCTAATATTAAGTACTGTGTTTCTTGGCGAGCGTACACAGACGCTAATATAAAGGGCGTTTTGTTTGGACGCGTGAGCACAGAAACTACTTCCTGCTGAGTGTAGCACCACTTGCTCAAGTCAAGTGGCGTTTGGGGAATGTTGGCCTTAATATTGATACTTGGCAAGGTAAGGCCAAGAGATTTGTCCAAGATCACACCGCACACGGCACACAGAAACACAGCAGCGTCAACCGGGTGCCAACCGACACTGTTGATCATCGTCTTCTCTAAAACTCACGAGAGTCTTCTTATTTCCTTATGAGCATGCACCGCCTAATGTGACACTACCCCGCCGGCTGAAAAGCACCGTCCCGGTGCGTACTAGCGTCCAAACCAGGGTCCGTGTAGTACGGCTTGAGGCGTGCAAACATGGACCGTCTCGGTGCGTGGTGTAGAGGTACGGCATGCAGGATGCAAGGGCGCAATTTCGTATGTCACTGGAGTCACTTGTCGTAAAATACGGCAGGGTCTTGTATAACGGGGCAAAAGTTTTTCCGAGAGGCCAATGCGGCGAGCTGGGGTGCAAATCAGCACGAGAGAGCCGCAAGAATACTGGGTGTTGCGATGACAGGAATCATAGCGACGTTTCTGGGAGTGCTGGGAGGCTACTAGTCGGTTGCGAGCAACAACGCGGGCAGCATCAGCTCGGGCTATGGCGTCACGAGCATATGAGCTGGCATTGGTGACAGACGGGATCAGGCTGTCAAAAGGCACAGAGGTTCACGGCCGTATAGACCTCCTTCATGTTTGCAAACAAACAAGACGATCGAGGTGGCGCTGCTCTCGTCAGCGATCCCACGGTAGGCAAAAAGCACGACCGCGGTCGGTGTACAGTGGTTAGCAGGGGCACTGTGGCCGAGCTTGTCAAGGCCGTGTTATTGTGATTTGCAGGCGCCTTCTAGGCAGACGAAGTGACCATGTGCTAGCATTTCGTGAGCCTCAGCGGTGAGAACAGAAGCGATACACTGAAAAACTCTACGTACACGGCGTGCAGCGTGCGGACCCGCACGCCGTACCGATGGGGATTGGGTTCAAGGCGCACAAGAGAAGCGTTGCTGCCAGCCGGGGAAAATGAGCGACGTTGGCATCTATTTTCTGTTTTCTCCCAAAAAATTATGCATGGAGCGCATCGAGAATTACAAAGCTTCGGATGCTTACAACTACTTTGAGTTGAGTAAGCTGACGGCGATTTTTCTCGCTCATAAATAACGCTCGCAAACCGCGTACGAAGTAGTCCACTCGAAGCATCATAGCATAATCGGATGATTCTTCACACCGAGCGGCAAATGAGCGTTCTTGGTAAGCACGAAGTACCTCGCTAGCGTCGAGCGGCTGTATGGTTAAGATGATTTAGGTCAGCGTGGCAACGGTAGCCTTGACACCGCACGGTTTGTGTATCATTGCGTTATAGGTTGAGATCACAACGTTGCACATTTGTTATATTTGCTTTGTTCGTGGGCGGCTGTCGTCGTTAAAGGTAGAAATTTTATCACGGGTAGTCGCGCTCTTGCATTACAATTACGAGCTGCAGCGGCCACTGTGGTTCCGTGGGTTCCGGTAAAAACGTCCCAGGAAAAAATGGCCCCGGATAAAGCCTCTCCAAACAGATGCAATGAAACGTACTGCAAAGTCGAGCTTTCCCCTTGCCTGGTGCTTGGCTTATCAGCGATGAATTACGCTCATTGTAATCAACTTTCACTGTTTTTATCTTACATTGTGTTTATGGTTTTAGCGAACATTATGTATATTTTGAACCCCGCCGTTTTATTATTTTTTTCTTACGTTCTGTAGTTCTGTTTACTAAAAACGTAGACTGAGTTTCCTTGTGTCTAGCCGTCATAATGTATGCTTCTTTCTACCCGTCCGCTTGAAATTTGCAAAACATGGCACTGATGCCGTGTGTTCGCAAAGAAAAAAAAACGTTTGTGCTGAAATTTATGCTGTCGAGGGCAAACACGTCTCTCGAATGTGTAATATTAGCCGGGTGATTAGATCTATATCAAAGAGCGATATTTCCCAGTTTGGAAACTGGGAACTATGCACTGTATAATACTCGCTGGATGTTATAGTGGTGGGGTTCTCTCTTTTTTTTTTCCAATGCTTTCTCGCCAAGCCTTCTCCAGTTCCTGTAAACCTGTAAAACACCCAGAGGGCATACTGCCCAAACAATAGTTACATCTATTCTAAAAAAAAAAAAAAGGCATCCAATAAGATGTTCAATTTTTCGCGAAGTGAGTTCCGGGCAGATTTTCTGCCAATTTCTTCGGTAACATCTTTTCCTAGGGGCCGCTTCCTGATAGGACCTTTCTGGACGATTATTCCGGGGCTATATATTTCAGGGACCTTTTTTTCGGGGCTGTATCTTCTGAGGAACTCTTTTCTGGGGAACTCTTTTCTGGGGCCGTTTTAACCTTCACCCGTGATTCCGTAGTTAGGGCGGCCCAGCTCGGTCTCGGCCACTGTGACCGCGTTTCAATGTAGGATAAACCTCACAACTCGCATTCACAATCAGCCGATCACTGCGCTTACATACACAGCGAAAAAACGGGCTTGAGTAACAGTTTACAAAGGTAAAACATCTACGCATGCTCCAACAAAGAAACGCGCAGGTACATATGTTACCTGCGCACCCGCGCCCGCACCAGCACTAAAACAGTACCAAAATCCCATCACGCGTCGTAAAAAGGCCAAACTCGAGATATTCGCGACCTTTGATCCGGTAGACCGCTCTGGCGTAAAGGTGATTAAGTTTCAGCTTAGCCGTGACGAAGTATTTGCCGCATATTCGATGAGCAGGCGTCGGTATCCAGCTTTGGCGCTTCACCGCGGCGGCCCACCACTATTTACGGCGACCATTGTCGGCAAGAAACCTATGCAAGCTTACTAAACTTCCTCTTGTGTGTCTTTCAACACATGTCATAGCGACGCGATTAGTCGGCATGGTGCTCTGCATTCCCCGGCAGCAGCAAGCCATCGCACAATCACGGTAGGCAAAGCGACTGAAGCGTGTTTTTGCCTACCACGCGAAAGTCACTGACGACGACAGCGCCACCGCATTTTCGTGACGGAGCCGGAGTGAAGGAGGTCTATAGAAGATGTAAGGGGGAGTAGCCGGTAGTGTCGTGACGCGACGAACTGTATGCAAATGTCACAAATGGCAGCGTTATGTCCCAGTCGAGGTGGTCATCAGAATCGTACATAGACAACATGTCAGTCAGTGTCCGGTTAAGGCGTTCGGTAAGCCCGTTAGTTCGTGGATGGTAGGCAGTCGTGAAAGAATGATGAACGTTGTACAACCGTAGGATCTCGCCGACTATACGATCCAGAAAGCAACGGCCACGGTCGGTGAGCAGTTGGCGGGGAGCTCCATGGACGAGTATAACGTCGTTGAGGAGAAAAGCAGCGACATCAGTTGCACAACTGGTTGGTATTGCTCGTGTGACCGCGTAGCGTGTGGTGTAGCGTGTGGTGTTCCCCGGTGCGGAAAGTGGAAAAGGCCCTAGAAGATCCAGGCCCACTCGAGAAAATGGGTCTATGGGGATGTGAATTGGCTGCAGAAGTCCAGCTGATAAACTGATGACAAGCAGCTACGTAGCGGCGGACTGCGCGGTATAGGCCTGGGCAAAAGAACCGACGGCGCACACTGTCGTATGTGCGTGAGACGCCTAGATGACCCGCTGTAGGAACGTCGTGAAGCTGTTGAAGGACGGCTGAGCGTAGGTGCTGAGGGACTACTGGTAGAAGGTCGGGGCCATCAGGCCGCATATTGTGCCGGTATAAGGTGCCATCGTGGAGCACAAACAAACGAAGGGAAGGGTCATGGAGATCGGCGCTGAGGCGATTGATAATTTCGCGAAGCTGAGGGTCCTGGCGTTGTTCACGGCGAATGTTGGAAAAATCTGAAATAGAGAGCACGCACGCGTCAGGCCTCATTCTCACAGCCGGTGCTCCTCTCCGTCGCGGCGGCACCGGCGGGGGACACCGCACGACGGATGGAGCGGCGCGATATTCAAACAGAAAGGGGCGCCGGACACCGTCAAACTTGCTTGGGCGGGGCTTCGCCGCTCACACGCCACTCTACGTCAAAGCGGTTTTTTTTTCTCCTGCAAAAAAAAAAAAAAAAAAAAAAAATGCGGAGGGCGGCTGCCCTCCTTGCAGCGGTGGAAGTCGTGTGCTCCGCGTCTGTGCGAAAAAAAAAAGGAAAAAAAAGAAGCGTGGTGTCTCACGTGCTCTAACACCAGTTTGGAGCTAGAACGCGTTTTCATCTCAGCTTCGGTAACGGTACAAACACCACGCGTACTGCGCCAAAGCAAATGAGTATAATTATAGCAACCATGTATTAAACCGCAGAAAATTATGCTCACTCCAATAACATTATTCCTCACAATCAGCGAAATTATTCTTCTCAATCAGCACAATCACAGAAAGCATATTGAACTATTCTATCAATAAAATAATTGTTCGCGACAGCATGGCAATATGGTTTTGATACAAGCATTAAAAATCAAGTTAGAATGGCACCGACTGAAATAATAATTCACGCAAATCTGTCGGAAGTCGGGGTTAGCTGTGCCGTCCTCCATATTGCAAAATTAAATGAAATAGGCATTTTTTGTTAGCCTGTTGTGCTTTGAGGCTGGAAGGCATTGCCATCTTAGCTTCAGTAGCTGTACGCAACTCCACAGTTTACTGCAAAGCGCCGCGCGTACAGCACGGAAGCAAATGGGAACGATTATAAGCAGCGAGTACTAAAACGTAGTGTAAATGCACACTCTAGTTATATTACTCTTGATAAGCAGTTTCGTCACAACTTTAATAAAAGGGGTTCTCTGTCTGGCGGGTAGACTGCGGCCTTTTCTTGAATTTTTTCCCCATTTGTATGCTTTTTCTTTATTTCTTTCCTTAGACCACCTCCCATTCATGATGTTTTCTTGCCGCGTCATTCACCCACTGTTTGCTTTTTTTTCTCTCTTTTCTCTGTTCCGTTTTTTTTCTCTGCTCCTTTCCTCACCTCACCCATTACCTCTTTCTTTTCCTTCACCTGTGCGGCAATCATTTTGACTTCTTCGCCTGCCTAGCCAATAGATTTTCCGCCCGTCCGAATCTTTACTGTCCCGAACCTTGTTTGCTACGCCGTGCTTGTTTTTGTTTCTGGTTGTGTCATTATAATGGATCTTAGCTCAAATTATGAGCCACATGCTTTATATGATTTACATTTGCCAAGCACTTGTTCTGCGTTTGGATCGGCTTAGGTTTGCGAGAAAAACTACCCGCTTAACTGTTTGCAACGAGGTATCGTTTGCGTAGGTCCGGAATGGAAGTGAGGGAAATTCCAAATCTACTATTTGAGAATAGTACTGTTACTTCAGCGCCCCTAAAAAAAAAAATCCCCGCCTCTTATATTCCACATTTAGTGTCGCGACTTCTCGCAGCAGTTCGGAGTTGGAACGCCTTCTTATCTCAGCCTCAGTACAAACACCGCGCGTACTACGAAACAACAAATGGGTACGAATATATATCAAGGCAGTATCCGAGCTCAGCATAAATGCGCACGCCTATAATATTTATAATATTATTCATGACAGTCAGCGAAATCGAAGTAGTCTATAGGAACATATAAAATAACTCTGTCATCAATAAAGGAATGGGTCTCCAGAATTTGCAAGATTTCTTTTGATAAACCCATTCAAATACACAACTGAAACATCGTAAGGTTTTGCAGGAGGTCATGTTTAGCTGCGACACCCGGTGCATTGAGAAATGAAAAAAAAAGGAACAGCATTTGTTGTCTCTTGCCAGCGCGCGCTTCGCGGGGCACCAGAGAGGAGGGCAACCCCAGCTTTTTTTTTCTCTCTGTGCTCGCGCACTGCCGTCTGCATGCGAGCGCGGCCGCTCCGCCGGCGCTCGCTTGGTCGCGACACGCAAGCCGTGACGTAAAGTCACGTGAGAGAAGCGAGCACGCTCACTGGTCCGTCTTTCGTGGGGCGGAGTCCACCGCTCGCCGGACCGGCGGCGCCTTGGAGCACAACCCCACGGCGCCGGCCACCGTTTTCGGGGAGTACTGGCACTCCCCTTCTCGGGTGAGCGTCGGCGCGACGGAGGCGACGGAGGAGAGAAAAACCGGCTGTGAGAATGAGGCCTCATTGTAACATTCAGGTTGACTTGGCGGATCGACTGGATGACGGGACAGGCAATAGGCGTCTCGATGCAACTGGTCAGACTTATAAACTACGGAAAAATTGTACTCCTGAATGCGCAAGGCCCAACGTCCAATGCGGCCAGTAGGGTCTTTGAGTGTAGAAAGTCAACACAGTACGTGGTGGTCAGTGACTACTGTGAATGGCCGTCCATACAAGTAAGGGCGGAACTTCGTAATGGCCCAAACTAGGGCTAAGCACTCACATTCAGTGATGGAGTTCGGATGTTCGGCCACAGAGAGGAGTCGACTGGCATAGGCGATGACGTGAGGGGAACCGAGCTGACGTTGTGCGAGAATGGTGCCAATTCAATGACCACTTGCGTCGGTGTGTACTTCTGTGGGTGCTGACGGATTGAAGTGAGCCAACACTAGCGGACCGGTGAGTTGGGCCGATTGTTCGTGGCCCCAGGAAAAAGAGACCTCTTTTTTCAGAAGCTGAAATACGAACAAAGTCCAAGGAAGCTACGCACGTCGCTGCTAGATTTTGGTATAGGGAAATCCCTTACAGCGCGAATTTTGTCGGGGTCCGGCTGGATGCCATCGGTGTTGACTAAATGTCCTAGGGCCTTGAGTTCCCGGCGAACAAAGGTACACTTCTTGGAGTTGAACTGAAGGCCAGCTCGTCAGAAGACGCCAAGAATAGCCGAAACACGATGGAGGTGCCCCTCAAAGGTTGATGAAAATACGATGACGTCATCGAGGTAGCACAGACATGTGGTCCATTTGAGCCCGTGTAATAGGGAGTCGAAGGTCGCAGGGGCATTACATAAGCCGAAAGGCATCACCTTGAATTGGTAGAGGCCATCCGGGGTAACAAAAGCCGTCTTTTCTCGATCTCTTTCGTCAACAGAGATCTGCCAATATCCAGAACGGAGATCGATGGAGGAGAAGTAGTTGGCACAATGCAGGCAGTCGAGAGCATCATCGAGCCTTGGAAGAGGGTACACGTCTTTTTTTTTTACCTTGTTTACATGTCGATAATCTACGCAAAACCTCCAGCTGTTGTCTTTCTTTTTGACGAGTACTACCGGAGACGCCCAGGGGCTGCTCGACGGCTCAATAACGTTGCTTGCCAACATTTTCTCTACTTCTTGAATGATCCTGCGTTAGGAAAGAGCAACTCTGTAAGGCCGTCGATGAATAGGTCGGGCATCTCCAATATCGATGCGATTTGTGACGACGGACGTTTGGCTCAGGGATCCGTGACCGAAATAAAAAATGTCGGTGTGACCGCAAAAGGCCGGCAAGGACACTGACATTTTCGGGACGCAGGTGAGAGGCAGCCATGGCTGAGATGCGGTCCTCCTGACTATATGACGGGACAGGTTGTGCACGTACCTCGGCGTGACGGGCAGACAGCTCTGCAGAAATAGTAAAGCTGGACAAAGGCGACAGCTCGACAAGGAAAATGCCCTCCGGGAGAACTTGCGAAGACATGCTAAGTTGAGTACGGGAATGTAGGTGAGGTTATTCTCGACGTGTACAATATTATGAGGTAGGACGATGTTGCGCTGTAGAGTGACCTGGGTGATGGGGTTGACAACGTAGTCGCCGTCAGGAAGGGAGGGAAAAGGTGACATGGGCACGTATACTGCCGCTTCGGGAAGTAGGCGAGTAAACGTACTGGAGCGGAGGCGAGGCTGGGAATGGTCAGCACTGGGATCGCGAACACAATGGGGCAGGGCTAGGCGCAGAAGTCCGGAGGAACAGTCAATGAGAGCGGAATGGGCTGTTAAAAAGCCTAGGCCTAAAATCACGTCTTGTGGACAAGTAGTAAGGACGGCGAAGAGCACAGGGACGTAGTGGCCGGCGATGTTAACGCGCGCAGTGCACATTACGATAATGGCAGCAGTGTTTCCATCAGCAACACAAACTGTAGAGGTGTTACCGGGCGTGAGAACCTTTTTTGAGGCGCTGGCGGAAAGACGAACTAAGGACTGAAATATGGGCTCCAGTGTCAATGAGAGCGGGCACAGGTACTCGATCTACGAGGACATTGATCAGGTTGCGGCGTGGTGCGATGGTCGAAACACAGTTGACTGTCCGGGTTGGTAACGCAGCGCCCGGACGTGACGCTGCGTTATCTAGGTCCCCGAGTAGGGGCCTTGGTACGTTGGGGACAAGCTGCAGCGAGGAGTAGGTGATAGGGAACGGTGGGCTTGAGGCGATGGCGAAAGGCTAGGACGACGGTCTTGCTCAATGTTCTCGGTACGAAGCTGTGCTGTGGTGACAGAAACGTGTCGTGGTGCATAGTAGTCTTGGCGGACAGGGCTGTAATAGGAGAGAGAGGGGGGAGCCGGGCGGCGGCGGCAATAGCAGGACGTATAGCTAGCCCGACAGCAGACGAAGCAAATAGGCCTACCTTCAGATGTGCGCACTCCGCAGGATAACGGGTAGGGTAGCGCGGTGTGTAGGGCGAGCTTGTGACAGCAACAGCAACCCCTGAGTTTGGCTGTGGTGCAGGGGGTGGCGTGATAGGATTGAAGACGAGGCCCACATTCGCGAATTCTTGGCGGACGGCAGCCTGTATTATAGCTATTGTTGCCTCTGGAGGAGGTGATGTAAGTGTAACAGGAGTCAAAAACTCTATTTTCCTGCAGAAGGTGGTAGTGAGGTTATTGCTGCTGCAAAGTGGTCAGATCGTCACAAGAGGATGCAGTCGCCGTGTTGGGAAGGCGCTCAAACCGATGGATGAGGCGGCGCTGTTTCGCTGGCTCGAAACGGCGACAGACTTGGAGGACTGAGTCCACGGTAGAGTAGTCTTTATAGAGAAGTATATTGAATGCGTCATCAGCGATACCCTTAAGTATATGGTCCACTTTATCATCTTCGGTCATGGACACAGGGCGAGAACATCCTGTATGTAGGCCAGTTATGACTCGGTTGACGTTGAGCACGAGTAGTCAGGTCTTTTTTGGCTGCCAGAGCACGCCCAATTAGTTTGCCGAATAAGTACGGCTGTTTTTGTTTGCAGATGTCCCACGTAGGCATCTCCTGTTCGTGGTTGGTAAACCTGGTCTTCGCCGTTCCCGCTAGATAGAAGATTATGTTTGCAAGCATTATGCTAGCATCCCATCGGCTATTCTTGCTGCACCTTTTATATTCGTCAAGCCAACCTTCAACATCCTTGTTGTCTTCGCCGTTAAAGATAGGCGAATGACGGATTTTGGTTAAAACCATGGGGGCAGCTGGAGTTTCCGTAGCGGGGGATGTGTCCTGGGATGCCATACTTACTGCGGTAGTACGTGGGGTGAGCTTGGGGAGATGGCGTCCACTTAGCAAATCCAGCTTGTTCTGTGCTATTTTGCTCTTATATTCTGTTCTGAGCGCACGGGGATCTGTAGTCACCTCCACCAAGACGATACGTGGCAACGTAAGGCCAAGAGATTAGTCCAAGATGACACCACACACGGCACACAGAAACACAGCCGCGTCAACCGGGCACCAGCCGTCTCTGCTCGAACGTCGTCTTCTCTAAAACTCACGACAGTCTTCTTCTTTCCTTATGCGCATGCACCGCCTAATGTGACAATATACAAGGCAGCTTTTCCTGGAAATTCAGTCTCTGCTTTTGCTCGTTTATCAGGGATAGAACACTGGTACCCTATATATCCTGTTATTGAATATAACCTGTTGTGCTCCTGTATCAAGAACGCCCATGAATGCAGCTTGCCATACAATAATTTTGTCTGTATTTCTCCAACTTTATTAAAGAGACCTCTGCAGTTCCATTGCGTAATCTGTTGCCACTTGTTTCGGTTATTTCAATCCATGATGTATGCTCCTCTGAATGAGGTGTGCCAGTTGCCTTAGTGTGTATAGTACCGCTTCTCATATTGTGTTAGCGGCAGGTTTATAATTCGGAGCATCCACTAACCTTGCTGTCTTAATGCATGCAAGCGTATCTTACTTTTTTTCTGAACTATCCTTTCGGCGTTTGGCTATATGCGCCTTCTCTTGTCGCAGCGGTGCAATCTGTGCTGAAAGCATTGGAATACCTTTTTATATTGCATATTATGCCGCAATAGGTGAAACATTTTGCGTAGCAGCGAGAGTCGCAGTGAATATATAGGGTAGATCAATTAATGGCATGCTTGTGGTTCGGTTGTAATTAGAAATGGGGAATCGAATAGAATTATTTTGGATCATTGCAACAGCATGATATAAATTATATGAGTGGCATCCCCGATAAAAGCAGCATAGTCAAGCTTAGGGCGACAAGATTCTTGTAAAGAAAAGCTTTAATTAAACAGGGGCTTTATTGAAATAACTGATAGTATCCTTGCATTCATTTACCGTTGTTAGTAATCTGGTGAATGTATGCTGCCTCATTTATTTAGGAAGGATTGGTAACGATAACATTTTTGTATCACTACAAGGGCTGAAAAGGAGGGTTGTTTAACGTGTATACTAAGGTATTTTCGCGTTGTCAACCGACCATCATCATTTTACATTTGTTTATGTTTAGTTCCCTATGGCATTTCATACATCAGACAGCAATTATATTTAAGTCGGTCTGAAGAGTTATTAGATAATTATTGCTTCGAACCTCACGATAAAGAACACAGTCGTCAGGGTATAAGTGCGCGGGAGAACTTACACAGCTCAGTAGATCGTTAATGTGTAGTAGAAAAAAAAAAGCGACCTTAAAACCTTGGTGCGCGCCTGGCGCTACTTAGATAAATGGATTTCTAACTGTTAATAGAGACACACTGAAAGCGGTTACTGAGGAATTGCTCGAGCAGTTAAATAAGGCGGGATAAAGATTGAGTGCAGAGAGTTTAATCATCACTAGCTTACATTGGACTTTGTCGAAAGCTAAGCAGAAATCCAAAAATGTGCAGCCTGCCCGGGAATTTCGATCACGAATTCCGTGGAGATATGTGTGAAATGAAGGCGATGAGTTTCGCGTGAAAAGGAAGGACGAAATTCGTGTGAACGGATGGTAGAAAAGAGTTAGATTCGAAGAATATATTTATATATTCCGTCGATGTGCTATGGTGCGTGACAATATGAATACAGTATATGCTCCAATTATTTATAAGGGATAATGGCCATTGATATGCGTCTGTAATTTTAATGGGTAGGTTTCATCGTTGTCATTCTCCGCCGGACTATACATCCCTGCAGGGTGAAGGCCTCTCCCATTTTCCTCCAATTAGCCCGAACCTGTACTAAATGCATCCACTTGATCCTTGCGAATCTCTTAATCTCATCTACATATCTAATTTTCTGCCGCCGTCTGCTGCGGTTAAATTCCCTTGGAATCCGATTGGCTGCTCTTAGAGATCACTAAAGGGACACTACAGCACTTTTTGCAGAAATCCATATTTTATTGACCTATAACGGTTTCTCACACCGCGAACTCGACTATCTATTTAAATTTAGGCAGAAACAAGCGCAACTGTCTTCTTTTTTAGTTAAAATATGCGACCGACACTGTCGGCACCCTGAGACACGCCGCGGGCCGCGCCGCCGCCTGCGATTGGTCGAGCTGTCGTGACGTAGTCGTGAGGATCCAATAAGCTGCTGATATGTATCCTGCGCTGCGCTGCATGTAGATCGCGGCCTTCAAAGCTTTCTGCGACGTCATAAAAGCTGTTCCGGCACGCTAAAGTGACTATCTGGGTCTCATCGTATGCATACGCACCAGATACGACTGCAAACGACGCAGCATCGACGAAGCGAACGCCAGCCATCAGCGTCTATTGGCATCGAAATGTGGCTCTGACATGTAAAACGGCATTTTGCAAAGCTGCATATGTCTTTATTAGCCGAAATTAAATGTATGTGTGGGAGCGTTTCTACGACGAAGCGCTTTTATTATTACCTTTCCGACTCCTCCTCGGAGGCAGCCGAGGAAGCAGCCATCGCCTACGCGCTTGCACACACGGAAGCACGCTACATAATTTCCTACTCGAAAACTGCGATACTAAATTTTGCGCGTGGTAGAGTTCATTTTTCTGCGTTCAGCATACTGAGCTCGCCCGCCGCCAACCCGCCCCGCTATGTGGAGCTGATATGGGTGCCTGCGCACTCCGGGAATCCCGGTAACGAGGCGGCCAATGCGTTATCCCGAGGTTCTTTAAACCGGGCGCCGGCGGCATCCGATCCGGGATTCACGCATGATCGCATGCACTCCTTAAGTGAGCTAACTCAGGCCTATCGAGCCGAGCGACTTCTCTATCCCTCACCTCACCCATCTCTAGATAACTACCACCAGACGCTCTGGCGACGACTCCAGACGCTCACCCTCCCGTCCCCTTATAGTGTGTTTCGCTACCACCACAGCCTCACCGATCCCTCCTGCACCCTTTGCAACAACCCCACCGCCATCCTCGCCCACATCCTGTTCCAATGACCGGCGGATCCTCTCCCGCGGGGTCTAGAGCACCTTACCACCTGGGAGGATTGGGAGACCCTGCTGCACTCTGAGGACCCGGTTCGGCACAAGATCGCCACAGACTGGGCTGCCGACTTCATGAACTTTAGGGACATGAACGTTTGAGTTTAGTGGGGCCGTGCGGGGGCCCAGGAGCATGCATGCCCCAAACTCCTCTGTTTATTAATAAAGTTATTACTACTACTACTACTTCCGACTCGGAGGCACATTCAGGCGTTCTATAACACTCTGCCTAGTAGAGTGACGAAACTCGTTGAGGTGATTGCTTGTTGCCTGGCTTGCTGTGTGCGAACCGAGTACTCGGTGTATTCTTGATTGTGGTGTAGGGGGTTTTCGGTTCTCTCGAGGCATAGTGAGACCGATGATTCCGGACTGCATGTGGCACCCAAATTTTTGAGCCTAGCGAAAACCAGCGTCTCCCAGCGTCTTCCAGTGCAAAACCAGTAAGTTTTTCGCACTGATTTTGCACTGGATCTGCTGGGGACGCTGAAGGTCTGTGATATTCACTAGAGCAGTGAATGGAGGACACCTATTGCACTGGTACGATGGGAGAAAACGCTGGGATTAGCTTTTTGACGCTGGGTGTCTCGCTAGCATCCGCGATGCACTGGAAGGAGCGCTGAGTGTGCGCTGGGGCCGCGCTGGTCCCGTTTAGAATCCCTCAGGGGCCAGCATGGCAGCAGCGTACTCGCAAACGACCACTGGGGCGCATATGAAAAATATAGTTCAAGTAAGCGCTTTTTGCTGTAAAGTCGTTGCGCACCTGTAAGAAAACAAAGGAAGTATCTTTTTTCTAGAGTTCCCATGTTTCGATAGATCGTTTCGAGCGTTTCGAAACAGTCCATTATCGCCGCGCCTCTGATATCTCATGACACACTAACGATTTCGTACAATTAATACTTGTTTGTTTGTTTTGTGGGGTTTAACGTCCCAAAGCGACTAAGGCTATGATAGACGCCGTAGTGGAGAACTCCGGAAATTTTGACCACCTGGGGTTCTTTAACGTGCACTGACAACGCACAGCACTGGAATTGAATAATGTGGGCTACCATGCATATCAAACTTCACAGCTGATCTTGAGGGCGCTCTAAAACAATGATCACTGCCAAAATGATCAATGCGGGCTCAATCACAGGCCCCAAACAGAGCCTACGCATTAGTAAGCGTAGCCTGCACTGCGGCCCAGTATAAACAGCAGAACGAAAAAAGTAAAAAAAGGAAGAGATTAGTTTACAGGCTCATGAGAGAAAAAAAAACATACAGCGATTGTAATGCATGATATTTTGTGTGTTTCTCAAGCTTTTCAGCTCTTTCTTGCTCTACGTATAAATTAGCCGAGTCTTTGATCATCGCATCACTTTCCGAAATGTTTACATACAAATCAGGTTTAGCTACCAGCAAAATAGTGTCCTCGCTGCTGCGCTTGCCGGTATGCAAACTTGGTCGCACTTTTTTCCTTGAATGTTTGTGCTACAGCTCCGTGTTCAGCGAAAATTACACCCACGGTAGCAGAGCACCACCGAAGAGCCGGCGCTGGTACATTTGCCAGCAATGCCAAACTTGACATGTTAACATGATTCCAGTGCACAAAATAGTGCGCATAGGCATCCAGAACATTAGTTGCAAGTCGTGAGAGCAGGCAGCAAGCTGCGATGGTCCAGAAGTTGTAATTGTTAGAACGACAGAAATGGGCCTGTACACTTCGAAACATGAAGGCCCAACCTAATGAATGCGATCATGACATAACAAGCAAAAATGTTTCAAAGGTTCCAAGTCAGGTACGTGGCTGAATGGGTGGGTAAGTACCGTATTCCGTAAGGAGTAATAGGTACATCTTTATGGTTCTTTTAAGCACGTCCCAAAAATAAACCCCTTCCCAACAGTGAAGAAATACATGATCTATCGTGTCCGGCTGCTAACAAATTGATACAATTTACAATGTACAAAATAATAATCCTGAGTGCTTGCCAAAGGTAGAACCTTTGATGGATTTAAAAGAATTTGAGAACGACGAAGCCAACCCCTGGCAGGCTTATTATACCAATGTCTTGTGTGTGTGTTGTCTTGCAAAAGTCAGGCAATAAAGAAAAAAAAACGTACGGGGCTGAAATAGTGCGCATAGGCATCCAGAACATTAGTTGCAAGTCGTGAGCGCCAGTTTGGAGGCATATGCTGGGACTGTAGTCCTCTTCAGTACCTAGGGATTCCGCTGCACCAAATTCGTAACAGCGCAGCCTACTGGGATTCACAAATCGTACCTATGCGGCGACAAACGCGGGCTTGGATGGGTAGGGAACTCTCCGTGTTTGCTAGGGCACAGGTCTGTAACATATTTTTGTTTGCAAAGCTTGCGTATGTCCTTCAAGTCCTGCATTGTGCGAGGAGGAAAGTACAAGTTATACACAGAATATTTGCAACATTTGTGTGGCGCTCTCAATGGGAGCCCATGCGGCGTGACAACTTGTTTCTTCCCTTAGAGTCTGCTGGAGTGGGCCTTGTTCACTTGTTTGTGCATCAACTTGTTTCCCGTTTTTTCTTTTTCAAATCGGCAAACCATCCGTTTCTTGTAACTGTGCTCGTTAGGCGTCTTAGTGCACATTTGCCTTACTTATTCGCACCAACTGGGCAGGCTCGTGAGGGGTGTTTATGGGGTGCCCTGGTCGGTAAAGTGTCGTCTCTGTAACGTGCTGAGACAACTGATCATTGCTTTATTCTGTGCCATGATGCTATATTCTTTTGGGACATACTACAAAGAACTCTTAAAAAGGACATTGAAATTACGCCTTATAATATTAGATTTTTGCCTCCTGACAAAAACTCTGTCGTGCCTTACGATCTATTTGTGTTGATGGGACTGCTCAGCCTTTGGAAAAGTCGCATGATCAACAGGCATGCAGAGCCACCAAGATCGTCCAAATCCGTGTTTCCGGAGCAGTGTGCTTTGGTGAGAAGTGTATATGCTGCACGTGAAGAACCTCCAAACTGGATGCCGTATATAGACGCATGTGTTTGTCTCCCAGACTTTTGATGTTCTGATGATTGTGCATTGTCGGGCTGGGGATATGACGGGCTCGTATTAAGCAGCCCGGTAAGTTTAGACATGGACATGTTTAATTAAGTGAAGTTGTTCCTTTTTTTACGGAAGTTTTTCCATGCAATAAAGAAAAAAAAAGGTACGTGTCTGAATAGTTAGCGTAGAAACCTACGGACTAAGAGGTGCCGAGTTAGAAGCCCACTAGTGCTGGAGCTTCGTTTTTGGCCTAGTTTTTATATTATTTTTTTCTAGCTTCTTTAATGTAGTGTAGGTGCTTCGTTACTTTTCAGCTTTTACTTTTTGTTCCAGAACCTTTTTTTTTCTCCGTGGGACCAGTGCGGCGCGTGCCAGTATGCTGCGTCTCCAACGTCATACTGGGCCCATAATCAGGTATGGTACTGGGGCGCTGAGACCCAGCGGCACTGGTTTTTGCAATAGGGATGCGGCAGTGGAATGTGCTATTTTAGCATTCATATGTGCGTTGATCTATAGCAGTATATTCGCTATACTACTTTGCATGGTTATGATCGAGTGATAACTATACGGGAAGCTTGACGCAACAGATAGTCCAGGCTCGCAGCCGCTGGAGGAAAACCTCCTCCCAAAAGATAACTTTCCAAAATGCGCTCGTGGTCAATAAAAAAACATCAGGTACATGCCCTCTGCTCGTCTGTGACTTTTTTCGCGCGAATAATTGTATTTTCACTTAGGACATTATATTCTTTCACAATAAGTGCGTATATATTGCTAAAAATAGATGTGCCAAGTGCATTTCAGCTGTTCTCAACGTACTGAATTCAGCAACTATTGCAGTTTCCATTTCCCAGTAACACGGTCGAGGTGAACTTGTCCCTTTTCACAGAAGTGACCCACTGCGCTCGGAGCTTTTTGTCTTGCGGGAACTTGTGGAAACTGATATCTTCGCGGCCGAAGTTGCTCGTACCAGCGAAGGCACAGCAGTACCGTATGTTTGGAAGGGTGTTAACTCAAGCGACACGCTGAACTTCAGCAACCTCGAAACAGGAGCAACATCACAGGCGAATAACGCACTCGAGCTGCTGGGAGCACCTGGCCCATGGCCTCCGTGATCACCCCCGCGAACGTGCGCGCGGAGGTGATCTCGGAGGCCATGCCTGTCCTATCCTAACGGTGACAGCAAGCACGCCGGCGTTGGTGAGGTTTCTGTCTTCACTCTCCTTCTCTCTTGCGCCGTCACGGTCCGTGGGAAGGCGTCCGTGTGCTGTGCGATGTCAGTGCGGTGTTCACAGAAAACAAGTGGGACAGTTACCGCGCCTTTCCCTTCCTATAAATCAATCTGTTTTGAACGATGCGCTTTCAATCGGTGATCGCTCTGGTGTTTTCGCAGTAATCGTAAAAATACCTCTATTTTTCTATCCCTCTATCCCTCTATCCCTCTTATTTTTCTTTCTTCCCTATTTTCTCTTCTGTCCGCCCCGCCGGGGTGGGGCAGTGGTAAGACGCCCGACTACTCTGCCCGGAGTTCGCGGGTTCGAACCCGACCCCGACGGCTGCGTTTCGATGGAGGCGAATCGAAGTGGCGTCCGTGTGCTGTGCGATGTCAGCGCACGTTAAAGATCCCCAGGTGGTCGAAATGACTCCGTAGCCCTCCACTACGGCTCTCCTTTCTCTTTCCCCTTTCACTCTCACCTTTCTATCTTCCCTTACGGCGCGGTTCAGGTGTCCACAGAGCACCAATTATCTTCTGTCCGCATGATGCAGTGGATGTGGCTAAGCTACAGAGCCAGTAGCAGGCCCATGCATTTTCTTTTCCTTCTTCCTACAGCCATAACAGCAACAACATCCCTGCCACCCCATGTGGCCTTGCACCCAAATAATTTAAGGCGAAAACCTTTGATACCTCACACTGTCGTTAGGGGTCCACGTTTCGGGTGCATGCCTATGTCTTATATGGACATAGGCCAATACCAATTTAATCGATACTAAATAAGTATGAACCGGAGGATATCGGAACATTTAGGGCGTTTTCAAGATAATTTTATGATAATTTACGGCTAATAATAAAACACCTAAGGAGATGCCCTTAGGAACGCATGCATTTGGAGGTCATCTAACTGTCACTAATCATCAATTAATTGTTGGGGTGTACAATATCACCAACCAGACACTAACTAGTACTCAGAAAGTGCAAGTCATGGTTAACTAGCACAAACCGATAGTAACCGAAGCAGCACTCCATCAATGGATCGCCACTGGTCCAATATTGGAATATATTGGTCCCAATATTGGTCAATCTTGGCGCCTGATTGGTGCGCACAAAGAGCCAAGATATATGCCAACCAATTCGATTGGCTCTCCTATCAAAACCAGTATTGGCATACTACCTTGTTTAGTGGCATTCAATGGCACTTAATGGCTACTCAATATCTTCCACCCAAGCTCACTCACTGGTTGTTGTATCACGGCTATCCCGCCAAGCTCACTGGCCATCCAGTATTTTGTTTCCATGCTTATTCACTGGATATTCACAACTGGCATCCAGCGAGATTTATCGGCTACCCACTATTTCCAATCCAATCTTGCCCAGTGGTTTTGCATTACTGGCATCCAGCCAGAGCAATTGGCAATCCGGTACATGATTGTGTTGAATGTTTCAATAATCAGTACTACGGCTAGTTGCTTTTCGTGCTATGGCTAATAGGCAACTACAAAGCCATCCCATGCGTATGCACTGCTGATATTTTTTATGTAGCATTTTATTGAAATAAAGCATGCTGAGAATATCCATGCACAGAAAATAATACAGCTGAAAGGTTCATTGCATGGTGATTTATTAGGTGTGCATGGGTTACAGGGCATGGAAATATTTAGGCAGAACTCTTAGACTTCAGTGCTCCTCCTGTTTTTGCGTCCCTTGGCAAGGTGTTCTCAGGTCCAGGTTGGAGGAAGGCGCTGAGTTCATCGCAGCTTCTTTTGTGGTCGGTTGTAGGGGCAGCAGCTTCCAGCAGCCTTTAAAGATATGGACTTGAGCAGCGTGCATAACAATGTATTTCCTTGCTTGATGGCACCTGGAAATAAAAGCAGCATTCATAATCCCATTAAGAGAGAAAACTTTTGGAAAGTGGAAGTACAGCTAGACCGTGGAGTAAAAATGCAAAATAAAGCACCACCTGTTGGCCCTCAGGCAACTTTCTTGTCTGGTTTACTCAGGTTTAAATAAGCTGCATACTCGGTGAGGCCGGCCATAATAACTTGGTTACATTAGTTTCGACATCTGGCAGTGCACGGCTTCCCATGTGGATGTGTTGTTGACGCTGAAAACATAAAACAAATGATTCCGTTATCTATTCGTTAAACGGTAGTCAGTGCTTGCCCCCTTCTTCTTGTAGTGCCTTTGTGATCGAACACCTGTAGAAGAAAGACGTCGTCATAACTGCATGCTTCAGATCAATAGCTTTCCTTTGAATAGTTGTCGTTAGGGTAGATCGCCGCAAGACCTTAAAGAAACTACAAAGAAAAATGGTAGTCGCACTCCGACCGCGGCTGCAAAAATTAGTGTACACCGCATCATTACTGCACGCAGAACATTTTAAAATTTGTCAAAGCTGCAGCCAAAACAACGTACTACACAGATGCTTTGGGGTTTGTATGATATACTGAAATTTAAAAAATAAAGAAATCCGTAGCTTAGCATCACGTTTGTTGTAGAAACAAGTTTGTACGTGTGGTAAAGTATAAGAACTATGGTAGCAATTGTAAATAAGAATCCCCTTTTCAGAATTTTTTTTCATAGAGTTCTTCGCGCGGGCAGTAGAAGCTCTTGCACGTAGAAGATAAAGTGTCATGTTTCAGCCGAGCCCCTTTTTTATGCGCGATACAATCTATAATTGTGGATAAGTGCAGTTTAGAACGAAAAGTTTTTTTTTTATTATTTCCGCAAATAATCAAATTTAGCAGTAAGAATAAGTGCGTCGGCAGATCTTTCTGGACGCTTTTAGTTTTCTACAAGTGATAGTAAAACTGCACCTGCTGGCTATTTTATGACATTTCTACTACTCGGGATTAGCGCAGGAGAAAGATCAAACACGTGAATAAACTAAAAGTCGTCTAGACCATTCCAAACGCTCATTCATAACGGCAAATTACAATATTAAATATTCGCTCGCAACTAAAACTCATGTTCCAGAAAGCTCAACTTAACCATGAGTTTTGAATATAGTATGTAAAAGAAATTGATCACTTCAGACACACAACACGCGCGATGAAGTTGTAACCTGAAAATCACACAAAACACGCATCATGTTTTACAGGGCCACATTTTTCTTTTGCAATACAAATTGGCCACCTCTGTGCCGTAAATTTTGTCTTTGTGACCTGAGTTTATGCATACAAAATAGTGCGCTGAAAATACAGTTCAGAATTGACTAGCGTGGTGCGGTCCAAATAAATGGCTTTCCGTTCTTGCAAGCATATCGGTTATTGACATGATGATCAAGGCTGACAACATACAGCACCAAAACATGCAAAAAAAAGTATCTTACCGTAAGGCTAGCGCAGATTCGCAGACCTCAGTTGCAACAATCCAAAATGAATGTTGCCAGGCAAAGTACATCCCAGTGATCTGATGCTTTATTACACCTGGCAAGAAAAAGTAGCGACCTTACAACGAGACAAAGCAAGAAATAATCTCAGAAAGCTCAGTTCAGTTATGAACAAACAACTTAAAATGCTGGTGGTACTCACAAATATCCTCTTTCAGGCATGGTCATTAAAACGAATTGGAACTTTCACAAGGCTTGGGTTTTCGGTTCTGCCGTCCAATGCTGCGGGAGCTCGAGCGGGTGGGGATTGTGTGGCAGGCCGCACGCCTCTGAATCAACCGCTTGTGTCGAGTTTCGAGGCACGGTTGGAAGGGGGCAGAAGGGTCGTTGTGTTTTTTTTCTCTCTCTTTCTATCTTTTTTTTTTGCTTGAGATCTGTCGAAAGAGGAGGCATAAAGCTCGAAAGGCGGTGAGAGAAATGAAAGAGGTCCCGTAGGACCGCGCGAGCCCAGAAGGCTGCCAGCCAGGAAAGTTGACTCCCCCCCACCCCTCCCCACGTCCCATCTCCCCTTCCCCCGGACGCCAAGAGTGCCGCCGCGACATTAGGCCGGCATTACCCGCGTCCGGTATCCCCCCCCCCCTTCCCCCCAAGAATATAACCCACAGATCAGAAGTTGG